>JACEGR010002397.1:0-130186 GCA_014170235.1 Listronotus bonariensis
AGGGAGGGAAGAATTTTCTCCTGGGGAGCTTCCTATTGTTTTTTTATCTTTGGACAATCCACGAAGGCTGAAAGCCTAAATACTAACAGTACCATGGGTGTCTTAAGCAGGTTAAGAGGAAGTTTGTTAACACGGGACTTAAAAACTTGAAGATTTGGGGGAAGGAAAGACCTCCGCTGGCAGTAGCTTCCACAGTCTAGAAACTCTAGGGATAAAAGAACGAACGAAATGGGAAGTTCGGGGCCTGTCCAATTGGACCGTATAGGGATGCATACGTGCGGCACCACGAGTTTCTCTTTTGGGAGCTGCAAGAGGAGGAACAATACTGGATAATTCGTCGGAGCAGAAGCCGTAAAAGTATCTATAGAAGAGCGATAGATCTCCCACAGCTCGACGATGGGCAAGAGAAGGAAGTCTTTGAGTAAGTAAAGGATCATTAATAAGACGAACAGCCCTTCTTTGAATGGCATCAAGAATGCTGAGGGTTATAGGGGATGCCATTCCTTAAACATAAGAACAATATTCCAGAGAGGGTCGAATTTGGGACACATATAATGTGTATAAATTGGAAGGGGAAAAGTACTTTTGGCTCGGAAAAGAAATCCAAGCTTTTTTGACGCCGAGGTGGCTATAGATACAATGTGTTTATGCCAGTTAAGGTTATTTTCAAATGTGACGCCCACAAGGTTAAATGTGTCCCCGCTCTGCAAAACCTGGCCACTCATAAGCAAAGGGTGAGTGTTTGATGATTTTTTTCGCGACAAGGAACATGATTGTGTTTAGGATGCATTAAATTGAACGAGATTTTTGGCGCCCCAATCCAATATCAAATTGAGATCCTGTGATTCTCTCACGCTCACGCTCGAAAATCGGGGCCCTGGATGGTATTTTAAGGTCGTATCATCATCTCTTAAACAAACAAAAAATATTAATAAACCAAATAAAGTAAAGTTACAAGCCTAAAATACTATAAAAAAGTGCGGACATAGCTGGTAAACTGTTACCAAGAAAGGGTGTATCATATATTTTTAGTTATGAAAAAGAGAGTTTCGTATAATTTTTAATTATGAATGTATTAAAAAAAAGGATTTTAACTAGCCAGTAGTAAGGCACTATTTTCTAAACGAAACGTCAGTAAAGAGTCGTTAAATAATTTTTTGTTTTTATCTAATAAATTTTGATTTTGCTTGATTACATTAGCGTAACCGAAAATAGGACTACAGGTATTAATTGTAAAGTTAGAACCATATTTATTTCATTCTGAAAGCGATGCCGACAAGTACACAAAAATGATAAAGTAAACAAACCTTTTCGAAAGCACATATCCTGTGACAGAGCCTGATTACATATTTTTTAGATAAATAAATTTTAATATTGCGAAAACACGTATCACGTACTTAAAAAACATCCTCTTATTTCGTCTCTGGCGTGCCATAAAACGTGTAACACGTGGCGTAGTCGTCGGGTCGAATATTTTTTGCTGCAATAAATCATTGTTCACAAAAGGGTTTATTTGCTTTATCATTTTTCTGTACTTGGCGGCATCGCGTTCAGAATGAAATAAATATGGGTATAACTATACCTAGTTGTAGAAAGACGCGGTAATAAATTTCTTAGCTTCTTTTGTGACAAAAAGTTTTTGTAAACATCAAGTCAGAAATTGACCTATTTTTAAGAAACAGGGGTCAAAAAACAATATCAGAATTAGGAACTTGAGAAACGAAAGATTTTTGGGGAAGAAGGGGTCTTTGCGTTTATTTGTTCTCGGAAATAAAATTCTAAAAAAATTTTACTCTCTCTCGTACATGTGGGATGGCTGAATTATCCAAGAAAGTCCAATATTTCTGTTGTTGTTGCTCAAAACGTGCATGTTCTAAAAATATTTTGTCGTATACGGGGTGTTCCAAAGAATAATGGCTGTAAAGTTAGTTTTTTTATGTAACCCTGATTTTTCTTTACAGAATCGGATTCAGCGTACAATAGTTATGTTTATAGGGCGCTCTTTGCGATGTTGCCATGCCACGTATCATTTACTAGAACTTTCGTAAAAAAACAAGACATTCGAAAAAATTTTAAAAACGAAAACAAATCAATTATGCATACTACTTAGCTAAACTCTGTCCAAGTTGCATACGCAACATTTTAAATCGTAATTAACGTAAAAAATCGAGTTTTCTGTACAGCTTTTAGTTGAAAGGCAGTGCTTTGGATTTACAGTTATGTTTTGTTGCCTTTGAACCAACTGCTGTACAGAAAACGTAACTTAACGCGTTGTTCACGGTACACCAGTTATATATGCACAAATTGTGCATATATAACTGGTGTGTGAATGGGAAGGAGTAGGGGTCAAGGTACAATAAGCCTTCTGGCTGCAGTGCACCACCTAGGGAGACGGTCGTCGGACCTGGGTGGAATGACCCCGAAAGGGCGAAAAAAAACTTGGACAGAGTGTTGGTGTTTTAACACTAAAAACAACAGAATAAATCCCTGAAAAAAATTGACAATATCTCCTACAGGGTAACTCTTAGGGCGTGGCAAACATGTCAATATTTAAAATGTTAAATCTCAATTTTTTAAAAGCAGCTTTTTTATCTCGATGTATAAACCTTAGAATTGGGCCGAGGTAGCCCATGCACTGAAGCCGTTTAGCATATTGTGAGCCCAGTCTTTTTACGTCTGGGTGATGTCAGCTAGACGGGACCTACAGCTAAACGTGGGTTCCAAATAACGGTTATTCTATTCTATTCTATTTTTTTCTTGGTTTTGGTCCCTTCAGGTCTAATACACCACTTTCCCCATTCCGGACTATGCTTTCCAGAGCTTCGTCGGCGGAAAATCTGGATAATGGAGCTCGTAGCTTCCAGAAATTAAAAAAACAAAAATAATTCTACAATCGATGCAATGCATAAATTGTCGGCTGTCAAACCAAGACCTGCTACTGGTGTTACGTATAACCTTCACTTTCACTACTGACAGTTCCCATGGCACGCCCATTATTTCCCGCCATTTGAGAAATGCCTCGTGTTCACCACCAAACAGGATACCATCAGCTTATAGGAATCTTCGCTCACAGCGCTTAGATCCAGAAGACAGATGTCGTCAATTTAGCGTGAATCTTTTCTTGATCCCCGAAGGTGAAAACGTCCGTACGGCACCTCTAACCGCCACTCCGGGAAGAACTTTGTAGTCCTCTACGCACGTCCGCACTGTCAGGAGGTCAAACAAAGAGTCCCCGAATCACGGTTCTATGTACGATAACTTAAGACGACATCCCTACCCAGGGGGACCATCGAACCTTCCAAATGAGTGGGGTCCGCATGTTTACGATTGCGCAGGACACGGCAAAGTGTGTTCCGCCTTAGTCCTTACTGGCTATTAGCGTCGATACATTTTGCACTTTGTCCGTCTGGTTAGGCTTGAACCCACCTCACGTCGGTTGTGCTCTCAACGACCCAGTGCTTGAGACACCAGATCATCACCCGACATCTTAATGTATAGCAATTTTTGACAATGACGTATTTTTTAACCTGAGAATTTTCTTTCATTTATTTATTGTCCTTAGTGTTCTAAAACCCCTGGCAAAGTATTATTATTGGTTAATTTGTTTTAGCTAATTTTTAAATATCCTGTTTTTTACGTAAGTTTTATTTTATTAGAATAGCGTAGCAAGATCATAACAAGTGCCAAAATAAAATAGCCTACTATATGTATGCAAAATTTCGAATCCGATTCTGTAAAGCAAAATAGAGGGTACAATTAAAAAATAAACCTACTTTACATTTAATATTTTTTAAGGACACTCTGTATACTTCAAAATATTTAAAGGGCATGCACGTGTAAAAACTCTACAACTTTTATATCAAACTCTTTGCCATATATCTCTTTGAACAACAGAAATATTGAAGTTCTTCGTTGTCTTCTTGGGCCACCCTGTTTATGTAGACAAAAATGCACCACTCTCGTCCTCTCTTTTATACAGTTAGGTATTTCGTTATAACGAACCTTGCACAGAATTAAAAATTTTAAGTATATTTCAAGAACATTTTAAAGACATAATTAATAACATTACAAAACACATTTTTACCAACGTTCAATCTTTAATTTTATGCTTAATTTTTGTGAGTGTAGCCAATCACTAAATTAAAAATTCGAAAACCAAATCACCATTATTACAGAACATAAGGTATATATTTCAGATTTAATAAGTGTTTTTACTTTAAAATTAACTTTTTTGTTCTTGGTTAATATAAAAATACACTGGGAGACAGAAAGCCTGTTACAGTTGAGACGAGTTGATTTCGCTCTAGAAAAAAATATTGGCGGCTTTTTTACCTTTTCTATGACCAAACTTTGGTCAATTTGATTTTTATTTTCTGGCACATTATTAATAAAAGAGTTTGTTTACAACAAATCGCGTTTTTTGTGAGTGAGTGTATCTTATATTTCGGGTCATTGATCTTGCGGCCTTGAAATTTGTGGCTACCGGAAATATTTTTATTACATATATTATTTAAATTATAATTATCTGTAGCGTAAGGCCACGTACAGACTTGGATACAATCGCCGAAAACATTTGTTGGCCGACTGTATCTTGAATCTTGCACATCGGTCGACCGACTTGTTCAGTGCCGTATTAACCATTAGGCTGACTAGGCTACAGCCTAGGGCGCCATGAAAAAATAGGCGCCAGACAGGAGAGTAATAGGCGCTAGACAGGGAAGTTTTTAAAAAGTTTAGATTAAAGGAGCTTTTTTTTGGTGGAAAATAGGCGCTCCGGGAATTCTAGCCTAGGACGCCTCAAACAGTTAATACGGCCCTGGACTTGTTGCAAACTCCATGGCAACATCGGTGGGCATTTTCATCCAAGGAATCGGCAAGTCGCCTGTTTTCCCCATAATATGGAAAACTTCGGCAGGTTTGTACGAGCTTTAAAACTAGTATGGACGCTAAAAACTTGTATCTGCAAATGTTGGCCAACTTTGTTGCTGAAAAATTTTTGAACAAGATACAGTTGGCCGACAATGTTGTCCCGATTGTATCCAAGTCTGTACATGGCTTAAGGAAATTGGCGACTCGAATTAAGGGTGTAGCAATGCGGATCAATTAGCTAATAAAAGGCGGTTACAAGGTATCTTTAAAAGGTATTACAAAATGCTACTACAAATTTCTTGCACCAAGATACAACGATCTAACACAATTGTTGAAATGTTTTCCGTCAAGGAGATACAGGATTTCCAAATTTCTCTCTCTCTCTATCTTTTTTCATGGTTTTGGTAACTTCAGGTCCAATCCACCACTCTCCTGGATAATCGAGCTCTTAGCTTCGAGAAATTCCAAAAAGAAAACAAAATAATTCAACAATCGATGCAATGCATAAATTGTCGGCTGTCAAATCAAGACCTGCTACTGGTGTTACGTATAACCTTCACTTTCACTACTGACAGTTCCCATGGCACGCCCAGCTATTTTCCGCCATTTGAGAAATACCTCGTGTTCACCACCTAACAGCATACCATCAGCTTATAAGAATCTTCGCTCACAACGCTTAGATCCAGAAGAAAGATACCGCCGACTTAGCGTGAATCTTTCCTTGATCCCCAAAGGTAAAAACGTTCGTACGGCACCTCTAACCGCCACTCCGGGAAGAACTTTGTAGTCCTCTACGCACGTCCGCACTGTCCGGAGGTCAAACAAAAAGTCCAAAATTTCTATTTTATTTTTTTACTTTGACTACCTGTGTTTTGCAAAGGATCAACTTTTCATCAGGGCCGTATTATCCATTAGGCTGACTAGGCTACAGCCTAGGGCGCCATGAAAAAAAAAAATAGGCGGTAGACAGGGGAATAATAGGCGCTAGACAGGGGAGGTTTTTAAAAAGTTTTGGTTGAGTGTGGATTTTAGGTGACTAATTTCTCGGTAAATAAGGTGCTTTGGAATGAAATATACAAATAGGCGTGAAAAGGAGGGAATTACTTTTTTTTGCTCTTCAAAAATTTTTTGGTGGAAAATAGGCGCTCCGGAAATTCTAGCCTAGGGCGCCTCGAAAAGTTAATACGGCCCTGCTTTTTATCTGAGGTAAATTGCGTTAGATCATTGTATTTTCTCGCAAGGAATTCGTTGTAGCATTTTGTGCATACCATAGGGAAATCAGGGTGTCCCAGATAAAGCGTAAAGAATATAAAATAATTTTTTTATATAGAATGAAACGCTACATCTGGAATATCTCAAAAAGGGTTGCTCATAGTAATATTATGATTGATTAAATAAATGCAATAAAAAAAAAAGAAAAGTCAGACTGCAACCTGTGTTAAGTGTTTAGGTGGTTGCCATTACGGATTTCTTAAAAAATTTGTAATGAAACAAAAAGTCCGGTTTGTTGTGTCTGCAGATAAGTCTAACGGTCGTATTCACCAAGCTCTCACTAATTTTATCAGACTGATAGAAGCTGATGCCAATGCTTTTTGGCATTGATTGGCATTAGTTGCTATCAGTCTGATAAGGTTTGTAAGAGCTTGGTGAATACGACTCGTTAATAACCAAGAACTTACGTTTCGTGACTTTACATAAAATAACCATAGATAACCTACATTTAGATCCACAGTGGCAAGAAGCATTTTTGGGATTTTTACGACCTCGCGCAGTAAACAAATGAATGGGTGGACCAACATGATCACTTAAAAGCCGTGGGAAAATACAAAGACCGGCACCTCGTCCCCTTTGTCCGCGGTCTGACCGTGACGCTCATTAGCTACCGTACTCCGAACAGAAAACCAGGACGCCGCGCCGTCGACAAATTCTTTCCGATAATGCGGATAGTCTGTTTGGCGCCAGGTGCGTTTATCCTCAACTTGCTTGCGCACAAACCGGTTTTTTCGCCCATGAAATGTAACTTTTGTTTTGCGCAGGTAATAACATTGGCAATCCATCGAGATCAGTGAAAATTACTCGAAATGTTAACTGGTAATCATTCTTTATAATATTTGGGTTGTTAGACAATTATGCCCATTATTACTTTTTAAATTTAATTTCTAGTTTTCAAAAGTGCTTTCTTTTAGCCGAGACACAAACCGAAAATCGTGTAAATATTCTATATTCTTTACCAATTTGAATCAGTGGCGGCCATTCAGGTGTAGTAAGTGAAGTGCCACTGCACACCAAAAACAAATAATAAAACATAAAAAAAACATATTACTATTATTCAATTAATTTTTCTCATTTCTATTCATTATTTGTAAAATTCGCCATGAAAAATCTAGCATATAAAGTAACCGCTGGCGCAAGTCGCTTTCCTTCGTTTTCGGCAACGCGACAAGTGTATTGCAAATATAAAACGGACCGAAGTATACACCTCATGCGGGGTTTTGTTAACGCTTTGACGCTCCGTTGCCATGACAACGCTATACTTGCCGGTGGTCAGAATCGCGGGTGCAAGTATCTGGTGTATTGCTTAGTAAATCGCCAGCCTTAAAAATATAGTATAGGTTTTGGTTGTTTCGTTTTTTTTATGTATTATTTCGATCGTTTCTGTTTGAGTATTATTAGCGACAGTGATTTTTCACAGGAAGAAATTAAAGGACAGTACAGAGCACTTCTCTATAAAATATTAGATCATATTTTGATGAAAATGGAAGTAAGATTCGAAGATTGTTACAAACTACAATTTCTTTGTCTTGCTGATACTGCAAAGTTTGGTCAGTATAACCAACTTTTTAACTGATTCAGAAAATTTAACCATTTTATGATATATAATTGATAAATTTGCCTCATTAAAAGATGGAAGGATTGATTTGGTGTATAAAATTTAGGTAAGTTTAGATATTAAGACTTTTTAGTTAGACTTTTGATAGTTGAGTATTTTCAATTTTGCTAAAATGGCGAATGCGCTTTTTTCCTTTCTGCACCACACCTGTTTTTAGACCCGCGAGCCGTCACTGATTTAAATCTAGATACATATTTTTATTAGCTGATTGACCAGTGGCGTGGCGTGCCTTGGAGGGGCCCCGTATAACAATGACTTAGAGGCCCAAAAAATGTTTGAAGAAGAAAAAATTTCCCCACTTTCCAAGGAACATTCTTTTCTTATTTTAACATTCCTTTTTTCGTTCCTATCACAAAAATTTTATGACAAAAACAAAGTCCCCACTTTCCAAAACACAAGGTTTTTCTTATTTTACCATTGCTTTTTTCGTTCCTATCAAAAATTCTGAAGTTGGAAGACAAAAAAAGCCTACATTCCCAATTTAGCCGACAGTTTTCCTGCACCTAATTTTTTTGCCTTTTCAAACGTTTTGAGCCCCCTCTATCCAGGGGCCCTGTACCATTGATACGGCGGTAGCTACGCCCCTGTGAGTGACCGTGTTTCAACATTATGTTTCTTAATTTCAATATCAAATAATATTGTATAGTGTATCTCAAAGTATATCGCTTTGGCTTTTGACGGGCAATACCCCAATAAACCCTAATGATTTATGACCTATTGTAATTGGGCAAACCTATGAGTTCATAATGACAGGGGTGGGCCAGGTATAAATATCTCTTGAGTTTTGACCATTTATATAAATATTTCTGCTAATATTTTAGTTGTAGTGTTGAATAACCGTTTTTACTGTGCGTTTCGAAAAATTTGTGGGAATTCATATATCTATGTCGCGTCGCAATCATTTGTCATTAGATGCAAAACCGGTTGTAAAAAATGTGTATGAAACTTTAATCAGTAAGGGACTTATTAAACAAGAAGCTTTAAAAGAAACCTGCCTACTTACAACAACTCCAATATCGTCGATAAGGAATATGATTAATAGTGAAGAATTGAACAAAAGAAAAAAGCGTAGTGATTTTCGATCTCACCGTATAGACAATAGTGATCAAGACCTAATAAGAAGGAAAATATATTGTCTTTATGAAAGCGAAGTTGTTCCTACCTTGGATAAACTAAAAACGAAGCTAGAAGAAGACGACACTAATATAAATATTAGCCGTGCCACCCTCCATAGAGTTGTTTGTAAAATGGGATTTAAATACCGCAAAATAGACAAAAGACAAGTAGTAATGGAATCGCACAGATTACGCACTTGGTGATTTAATTATCTTCAAGAAATTAAAAGATATAGGTTAGAAAACAGATCCATAATTTACCTTGATGAAACATGGTTCGATACACACGACACGGTATCCAAAGGGTGGGTGGATTCCAGTCAAACTGTCAGACGAAAGCACCTGCAAATAAAGGAAAACGCATTACTGCAATTTTAAGATTATACCTACTTAAGTAAACAATAAATTATAAATCTTTATATTATTAGAGTCCGTCCCTGATGTTCTGCCCTTTATTACCTACTGATCCGCAGTTTCATTGCTGTCGGCAGGTATATTGGAGTACTGCCGTCAAAAGCCAAAGCGATATACTTTGAGATACACTATACTACAGTGGTCCAAATAGGTTTAGTATGGGAGTAAAACCATTAAATTTAGGATATAATGAGAAAAACTAATTCTAAAGAATGTTTCGAACGTAAAAACAAAAACAAAAACCCTGTGGGAACCGTGGGCTTTTTGAGAAGAACGAAAAAAGTCTTTATTGCTTCTACGGTCCCGAATTCGCTAAAATTCCAGCAATTATTGGCCCAAATTATACATAATTTATGACTTTAATTGGGGCATTTTTACCTGACGGTATTAAAAACGCGATTATTGGTTTAGAGATGGGTAATACATGTGATCGATAAGTACAGCGGAGATTAAATCGACATTTACATAAGGAGATTTCTTTTCTTTTTTTTTTTTCACCCTTTCGGGGTCATCCCACCCAGGTCCGACGACCGCCCCCTAGGTGGTGCACTGCAGCCTGAAGGCTTATTGTACCTTGACCCCTACTCCTTCTCATTCACACACCATTCATTCCATAACTTGGATGGTTGTTGCTCGGTCCGCATCTCCGAGCAGAACACCGTGTGCCGTTGCCCAAAACACCACCGTTGCCGGACACCCATCCAAATTATGGGCGCGCATTTCACTGCTTAACTTCGGAGATCGACGCTTGCCGATACAACCGAAGCAGCCACAAGCGCGCCAGGAGATTTCTTACAAGTACCTAAGGAAATTTACTGCTTTTTTTACTACGGTAGGAAACTTCAAGGGGTGATTTATTGTGAAGGTTTGTGAAAAAAGTTCCTTTGAACATGTGAGTTGCTTCGTTTCTCAAATATATGGAGTTACATTTAAAAAATAGCTTTAGAGTTTGGGAAGGCTGCCACCGGTATCAAGATAAAATTAACCAAAATAAAAATTAAAAATTTAGTACAGTATGTCCGTATTTCGTTGCAATTGCAGGGTAATTTATTATTAGAGATAGAGACCTGCGGTTTTCGCAAAGTGCTGCTACTTTTGTTGAAACGAAAAATGACGCTAAAATTTTTTCTAGCTCCTTTCGTTTTTGATATGAAGGATTTTTTTAGTTTTGGAGCCACTTGATATTTTAGTTGTCTTGCCCCTTAAAACAAAAGTTAAACTGATGTAAGTAGATATTTTTACGTTAAATTCAGTGGCGAAGTTGGATTTTTTTGAACGTTTTTAAGGTATGAACCAAGCATAATTTTTCTCACCGAACACCCTGTATGTTTTTAAACCATTAAGTTATGTTGGATAAGAAATTTTAAAAACTATATTATACCAAAGACAATTGTAGTTTCACTATAGACTTCCAGAACAATGCTAAATTTTTGGTCATCAGTTTGGACTCTGGCTTGGCTAAATTTATGAAGCGGCAAATTATACGTACTGTTTACATGTGTACTCGATGGATACCCGCTTCATAAATTCCACGAAGCGAGCGTCCATGCTGATGACCAAAATTTAGCATTGTTTTGAGTGTCTATAGTGAAACTACAATTGTCTTTGATTATACTTAATAGTATTTTTATAGTTATAGACCCCAAATCAATATTTTTAATTTTAAAATGGAATTTTTCCTAGTGTCCGAAAAGGTAAGGTCATATATGATAGGGATAATAGAGTGAGCTGAAATAATGTTATTACTTCATATAAAAAAGCGGTTTAGCGCTTGGTTAGAAAATTTAGAATTAAAAAAATATTTTAATCATACCTTTGAAACTGTTGCCACATCAGTACCGATGATGTTTGAACAACTAAATAACCTTAAGCTAACGCTTTTTTCCATAGGTAACCAGCTGTTCAGTTAGTCGGAATGATACAGAGTAGGAGGTTTTTTTTTATTTAATGTAAGCATTTTTAACACAGGTGACAAATTTATCATTTTGCTTTGACCAGTTGATTCCTTCATAATTTTTATACAAAACGTATACCCTATTTGAATGGATATCTGCCGTTTTTCATAAAATCGCTTTTTAATCCCGACATACCAGCATTCTGTATGTAATATTTTTTTGGGGAAAATTATTAAAATATGGTAAAATTACAAAAAAACAATCTTTATTTGTAATATAATGTTTAACACGCTCACAAATACCTTTTCAATAATTTTACCACATTTTATTATTTTTTTCAAAAACATTGCATTTTTAGCTCATACAAAATGCTGGTATGTCTAAATTAAAATTGCAACTTTATGAAAAACGGTCCAAGATATCAATTCAAAGATGGTATACCTTCTTTCTAAAAAAAGACAAAGGAATTAAATGGTCAAAGCAAAATATTAAAAATACACATTACATTAAATTAATGAAAAAAATCTACTTATTGAGCAGTTGTTTATTTATGGAAACAAGAATTAGTATAGTACCTATGTATAGTAGTAGTAGAGTTTCAAAGTTATTATTAAAACAGTTTTTTTATTCCATCTCTGAAGGTCAATAATTCCACACCTAGCGCAATAGAACTTTTTTATATTAAATACTAACATTATTTTGGCTTACTCTATGACCTCTTTCATTTATGACCGCACCCTTTCGGACAATCCGATTATATTTTCAATCAAAACATAACATTGTTTTATATTTCTATTTCTATTTTTTTTCTTGGTTTTGGTCCCTTTCGGTCTAATCCACCACTCTCCCCTTCCGGACTATGCTTTCCAGGGCTTCGTCGACGGAAAATCTGGATAATCGAGCTCGTAGCTACCAGAAATTCCAAAAGAAAACAAATAATTCAACAATCGATGCAATGCATAAATTGTCGGCTGTCAAACCAAGATCTGCTACTGGTGTTACGTATAACCTTCACTTTCACTACTGACAGTTCCCATGGCACGCCCATCTATTTCCCGCCATTTAAGAAATACCTCGTGTTCACCACCAAACAGGATACCATCAGCTTATAGGAATCTTCGCTCACAGCGCTTAGATCCAGAAGAAAGATGCCGTCAATTTGGCGTGAATCTTTCCTTGATCCCCGAAGGTAAGAAACGTTCGTACGACGCCTCTAGCCGCCACTCCGGGAAGAACTTTGTAGTCCTCTACGCACGTCCGCACTGTCCGGAGGTCAAACAAAGAGTCATATAACATTGTTTTCTGCTAATAATATCTATCGATACACAAACCTTCATGTCGATACCCATCTAAAAACTAAATCGTTACAGCCACCCATCCCTACTGTTACTAATTCACATCTCGTGATAATTTAATAACAAGTATAAGTTTCAGCGGTCATTACTAATTGATAGTCTTCTTTCTGAATATTAAACGAAAGATTACGGAAAAAATAAGTCCCCCATGCCTATTACCATACCAAATTAGTAATGCCTCTGTAGTAATTTTAAAACCTTTTAATAATTAATGCAATTTTAAAAATCCCCCTTTGTATTTCTTTTTGGCGACTAAAAACTGTGTTTGAAGTTTTCTGAAGGATGATGCTGTATCCATTTAGGCATTTTTTTATGTTTTAGAGGGTATTACCTGTAGTCCACACTTTTAAAACCTTTTCAGGGAAGTTCCTTTTGACGAGTCTACCACGAATATTCATACTGCCATATGGAAGCGGCGCTTTAACCCAGGCAACAATGTATGTAATTTTTATTTAAAAATAAATGCTTTACTACAAACACTGCTTTTTATTTAGTTACCACTGTTTTTTACCGTTTATTATCTAACCGCTGCTATCTTTGTTATTATTGACGTTTTGTATGCTTTTACCTTAAAATTACAAGCGGTATGTTCAGAAAAGTCAAGTTGGTTAAAATAACTGCTCTCTACTTGGTTAAAAATTAAGTCTAAATAAAATTTCTCCATCTCTGATTGGTTAAAATTACAAGGGGTATGTTCAGAAAATAATATTTGGGTAAAAATGCAAGGAGTACGTTAATACCGCCATAAATAATTATAAGGCTCTGCGTCTGCGCATAAGTCCCCCGCTTACGCCTCGGGTTTAAGCGCGGAGGGCGCAGTGCCTAACATGTTAGGTTTGACGTATGGAGTTTATCACGTGACAAGTTTGATCTTAAAATGATTGTCGTTAACGACTATTCTTTGGTTAAGTTTTATTACTTTAAGCGTAATAGTGCCGCAATCATTAATTTTCTATCGGGTTACCGTTCTAATTGCTAATTGATATCTCTCAACTATTTTTAAACAGCTTTAACGTCTTTATGGTTAAAGATGGCGTCATACGGTTTTCGCTATTCGATAGGTATAGATTAGATTAGATTAGATTAGATTAGGAGGTGGATTACATATCCTCTAGCACTGCAACCTGCTCAGGTTTATTGTGTGTCCTCCGTCCATAGGTTAGAGCACGCTATCCAAGCCGGTCTGTTTAATCAGACTCCACAAGCTTGAAACTGGCCCCTTGGTATATTTTGCCGCTTTAGGTTTTTCTTCACCCAGCCTTGCAAACCGCAGACGACAAAGGGCTTCGCAGTAGCACCATACGTGTTCTGCGGTTTCTTCCTCCTCCTGGCAGAACCTACATAGGTTTTCTTCTGCCAGGCCCATAGTTTCCAGGTGTTTATTCAGTCTGCAATGACCTGTCAGTTGACCCACTATTATTCTTACTGCCTTCCGGTTATAATTCAGAAGGTCTTTTGTAAATTCTGGCGAGTAAGCCTTGATGAACACTTTCGCCTGACGCTGTCCTGGTGTTCTCATCCACCAGTCTTGTGATTCCCTCATAATCCATGATCTAATGGATGACCTTACCTGGCATGATGGAATACCACAGTAGGGCTCGGGACCTACCATTGTCCTGCCAGCCCCCTCCTTTGCCAATTTATCAGCTTCTTCATTGCCTTCGTGGCCTTCGTGTCCTGGTACCCAGGCAATGGTTAGCTTGTTGGACGCACCCACCTCTTCCAGGGCAATTACGCAGTCCCGCACCAGCTTGGAGCTGATTTTGCATGAACTGAGTGCCCTGATGGCTGCCTGGCTGTCCGAATAGATTACTATGGTTTTATCCTCATAGCTCCTTCTGATGATTTCCCTAGCACATTGTTCTATGGCTACAATTTCGATTCGATAGGTATAACATTTCACTAATTTAAAAAAGTTAAACCGCGCGCCAATGACTCATTATCAGGGTTAAATAACGATTTTAGTCGATAGTACCCGAACGGTATGACTTAAAATTTTTGCGTTTGCGCAAATCAATTTAAGGACTTAGCACAAGTATCCTACGCATGGCGGCCATTTTCTAAGTCACGTGATTTTTGACATATGACAGGTGACAGATGACATTTGACAGATAGCAATGACCACGCCCTAAATAACGCGTTGCGCAAGATTTCTAAATATTAAATAAAGTCAGATTTTGAGATAATAAGCTCCCCGGGACAGAGGATGCAGAACTGTCCTATTCTCCCTACTTAAAATATTGTGGTAACTTGTCCGACAAAACAAGTTACGCGTTTGCCCGGTCCGACACCTGAAGCATTTGACATTGACAGGCTGGGTTAACGCGCCGCTTCCATATATAACGGTATGAATATTCGTGGTAGACTCGTCAAAAGGAACCCCCTAAAAAGGTTTTAAAAGTGTTATCCCAAGCAGCAAGCTAACGTCATTAAGACGTCATTTTGAAGTCATTTTTGGTCATAGGACGTCATCAGACCAAAATTATGACGTCATTTTAACGTTAATGACGTGTTTTTGACGTCGTTGAAGTGACGTCTTTTCGATGTCATTTTTTCGTCATACTAGCTCATAAAAATCTAATGACGCCATGTTTGGAAAACACTCCAGAAAAATTTTGTGACATTATATGATTCGTGTCAAAATCCAACCGAAATATCATATGACAGAAAAATTAGACTAATAATTTTACAAACTTGAAATACGAATAAACTCTACCGATAGATGGCGCAATGGACAATAAACTACTACGTTTATTCACCATCTTTGTTTTTATCGCCTACACCGTATTGATAAGACCAAAATAATTCGAGACCGGTCTGCGGTTGGTGGTCTCAATTAGCTTTGAAAGAAATATCTTCGGCAAGTGTAAAAATCTGCATGTCCAGGTTGGACAGTGTCCCGAGAGATGCGACCTTGTAGTTTGCAGTGCAAGAAAATTGCAAGCAGTAAGGAGTTTCTTCATATGTCAATTTTCAAATAAAATTTCGTATCATTTTAGCTTTTAAAAAAGTATATGCGTTAATTTTTCGTCATCTTAAAGACGGTAATATGATGTCATTACCGCGACGTCTTTTGTCTGTGACTTAGGGAGGTCAATGTAACGTCATTTTGTCGTCATCTTATGACGTCTTTGCTAACCAAATGTGACCAAAAATGACTAAATAGAGACGTCAATAAGACGTCAGCTTTCTGCTTGGGATTATCATGAAGTCAATTTCATTATTGACCCAGGGACTACTGAAAAACTTAGTCTGCGCATCGCAAAATGTCAAATTTTGGGGGTGAAACAGACAACCCTGTCAATGCTGGACGACTGAAACGTTCCACTGAACAAGTGTGGCCATCATTTGGATCCATAGCTTAATACCAAAAGATACTGTGGCAGGGATTTGACTTTATAATAATTCTTATAAATATTTAGCTACAGCAAATAAGGCGACGAGTCTACATTTTTTATTTAATTCACTTTGTATTTCTTTTTACAAATAAATGTTACAATTCTAGCTTAGATGCGTACTATTTCCACATTTTACCACATTATTTGTTTCTTCCCTACCCCCTACCTATACTAAAAGACTGTGCAGATCATATTATTTGAGTGTTTTTTTCTTAAAAAATATTTATGTGCATAAAATATACTAAGTGTGATCTGCGAGGTCACCAGACCTTAATCCTATGATTTTTTAGGGGCCATTTAAAGCAATTGGTTTATGCTACTCCGGTTGATATCAAGGATCTTCGTTTATGGATAAAAGTGTATAAACTGAAATAGTTTAAAAATCTAATTTTTTATGAACTAACAACTTCAGTATACTTTGATACCAACTTACCAGGTAGCCAGTGGTAACCAAATGAAAAAAATTAGCTAGCCACTTAATTTTTAGAATGATTTAAGTCTAAACGGTTGCCTATCGATTTAGCAGCCCAACATGTGAAATTTGAGGTTTGAAAAACAGCTCTGAATTGTTAACAAAATAGTCATAATTGGTCACTAAGTGTGACGAATTGGTCATCCATACACTAACTTTTACAGCGTGTTTAAAATATAAAGGTCATCGAAAAAATTTTAGCGCCTCAAATTAATCATATATGGCTCAATCAAATAAGATGCAATTGGTCACAAAATGGTCAACATTGGTCAGTATGATTAATTAATTGGTCAGCAAGATTAAAGGAGTACTGTATTAAATGAAGGCATTCAAGGACGAGAAAATTTTGTGAATGGTCCAAAATAAAAATTTTAGATTCAGAAAACAAATCTAAAAGCTAGTAACAATTAAAGAATTCGCCATAGGTATTTATTATTTGATCAATGATACTGTAATAAACATTAAGAGTTTAAAATTTCAAGGTTATTAAGTGCTACATAATTATATTTGGCACCTCAACATCAACATTCGGAGGTTGGTCATTAGGTCACTGTAATTGGTTAACAATAAAATAGAATTAAGGATAGTTATGTCAAAGTCATTAATTGCTACATAAGAATATTTGGCACCTCAATACTAAAGTTGAGAGCTTATCTGACGCGATATTAATTGGTCAAAAATTGGTCATGATTGTTCAGCGAGTTGCAAAAATTGGTCAGCGGTAAAATAAACTCAAAAAAGTTGTTTCAATAATATTATTTGTTACATAAAAATGGGTAGCAACTCAATATCACATCAGTGCCCATTCAATGCATTATAGATTGGTCACGAATTGGTCAGTCGGTCACAGTAATTGGTTTTAATCCGGTAAACAGATGGCTGCAGGTCACTTTTTATTTGGATGTTAGTTTATAAGAAACAACTGAACAGGGAAACTTTGGACATTTATGTGATATCTAACGTATCGAATTTTATTTTGATATTATACACTATTAAAAGGTATAGGGGCCAGCCCCCGATAAAAATCCCGGTTTTTAGGGCGATTTTTTTAAATCGACACAACCGATTAAAAAAATGCAAATATATAAAAGAGAAAATTTTATACCCTTTAAGATAAGGTATCACTAAAACCCCTTTTCCATTTAAGCTTTTTGACGTTTGTGTTGGTAAGTTAAGGGGATAAGCCTGAACAAGTAAATTTGACATACAAATGTGTCGCCTTAAAAAAAATGACGTGTTTTAGGATATTTTTACAAGTGTACAAAAATTAGCTATTTACGTTACTAGGCCGGAAAATAATATTTTACGGGTTGACGAAAAACATTTACAGGGCGAGCCGTAGGCGAGTCCTGTAGTTTTGAGGAGACCCGTAAAAATTATTTCCGGTCGAGTATCGTACATATTTTTTTTTAATTGACCGGAAAAAAACTGTGTAAATTTTTAGTGTTATATTTAAACGACAATAAGGCAAGTACAACGAGGTTCTTTTGACAAAATGTATTTTTCTAAATTACTTACGAAACTATAAATAATTAGGTGAATAGGAACTACAAACGAAAACGAATTATAATAATAATATTATGAAAGTTTACAACAAAATTTATATTACAATATCTTGAACTGTCAAATAGTAACAATTGAACTCTGACAATTTTTGTCATGGCTAACAGGATTTTTTGATATCAGGGACCGGAAAGTAAATGAGAGACCGGAAAGTAAACTAGGGACCGGAAAGTAAATTAGTCCTGTAAAATAGCATTTTCCGCTTAAAAATTGAGTGGAAAATTCAATTTTCCGGTCAATTAAAAAAATAGTTATTTACATTACAAGATGCGAAAGTTTACTTTCTGGTGTGAGGTAGTTTTTAAATGGCCGAGCCTATTTAAAACCTCCGAACACTTGAAAGGCTTTTCGCATTGTGTAATGTATTATATTTTTCTGCTACTGTTCTATGTATCGCATAATTTATTAATCATTAACATCATGTTTTAATAGAAATATCAGAGATTTTGAAATTTTACCTGTTAAAAATTAATCCATAGCAACACATTTATTGTTGACATTGTCTGTCATCAGCACTTGTCAGATATTGAATTATTGTTAATTTAGTATAAATTCATTCCCATTTTAAAATGTTAATTGAATATGAAAATGGCATCCAAAAGGCAGCTGATCTTGCGTGTGCCTCACTTCTGCCAGACAAATCTAAAGAGAGGTACCATCAAACATATAAATCGTTTTCTGAATGGCTTGCTACAAAAAATGTGGGGCGTATTGACGAGAATGTAATGTTGGCGTATTTTCAAGAAAAATCCGAGTCTTTATCACCACCAACCCTCTGGTCTGTATATTCCATGCTCAAGTTAACAATTTCCGTAAACAAAAATCAAGATATTTCGGAGTTCAAGAAACTAGTTGCTTTTATTAAAAGGAAAAACGATGGTTATGAGGCAAAAAAGTCAAAAATTTAAAAAAATAAAAAATCATAAAGTTTTTACTTAACGCGCCTGATCAAAGTTACTTAGCAATGCAAGTAATAGCCATTATGAGAGTGGCTGGGGCATGCCGGACAGACGAAATATACAGAATGAAGCTAAGTGATGTAGAAATAAGAAATGGCGTGGCTATAGTAAAAATAGTGGAGTCTAAAAATAAAGTTAAAAGAAACTTTGTAGTAACCAACGATGAAGGCTCAGTTCCTTATGTCAGATTTCTACAGGAATATATTAAGCTGAGACCAAGGAATGCTCTAGATGAGCGCTTATTGTATCGTTATGAAAGAGGTAAATGTGTTAATCAAGTAATTGGAAAGCACACTATTTCAAATGTACCTAAAGAAATTGCGAAGTTTTTGAAGCTTGAAGACATCAGTAGATACACTGGCCATTCTTTTAGAAGAACGTCAACTACGTTCCTTGCCAATGCATCGGATGTCGATATTTTGGACTTAAAAAGTCATGGAGGTTGGAAGTGTTCTTCTGTTGCGGAGGGATATATTGCTGAATCCTATAGTAATAAGGTGGATTTTACACGAAATTCTTACCAATTTTCCTCTAATGAAGTAACACTGAAAAATATGAATATTAACGTAGTTAAAGGTGATAACGATACCCCAACAACAAATTTAAAAACTGTTAATTCAAGTATTATTCCTCCAATTTCTTTTGCTAATTGCTCAAATTGCACAATTACTTTTAATGTCAATACCTAACCTAGTTTTTTAAAATATTTTGTCATAAATTAGTTACTTTTTATAAATAAATCCTAATATTTCCCACAAGCATATTTTCTTTTTTTTTTACTCTTACTTTTTGTCCAGGCGCTGAAAATATTACTTTTCCTACGACCACTTGTGAAAATAGCAAATAGCACACTGGTTTCATGCATAGAAAATGCGTTATATCACACTAGTGTTGCAAAGTACTTTACAGCACTAGTGTTGCAAAGTACTTTACAACACTCGTGTGATATGTATTATGATGACATTCTAAAAACTGCTATTGGTTTTGCAAGTGACATTTATTGTAGTGACAGTAAAAACACTTTTTACTTACATTAAACAGTAGAACCCAAATTACGAAAATCATCTTATTAACGATAAGTTACTACATAGTATAAGCTTTCTTCTAATATTAAAAGAGTAATAATAAAATTTCCGAAAAAATAAAACATAAATAAAAATAGACATAACCACAAAAACAATTTTCACTGACTGTCTGACTGTTCGCTCAGTGGCACAGTGTTGTCAGGTAAGTAGATCAAATTAAAAATCTCCCTAGCTTTGAGCACTCACTTTATAGAGGCAGCTAGCCTTGCCGCTTGACCGTTCGACCTAAAGCGCCAGAGAAAAACTCCTATAGATCAAATTCCTTTATCTTTGTCTTCGTGTACTCAAACAACTAGTTAAATCTTTTTTTAATCCCTGAATTAAACCTGTGGCTAATACACACTTTATGAATCCACTTTCTTTTATCCATTCATAAATAGAATCAGACCCTTCCGACGTTGCCAAATGCTTTCCATATTTTGCATGGTTTAGTAGTCGTTTTTTCTTACTTTTAGAACTTTAGGTTATGCATTTACAATTTTCATATTTTTTCTCAAAAATATGAGGAAAACATGTAATTTTTACTTAATTTTACATGTGATGTTCAGTTTCATTAACTCGTTTTACCAATTTCACCCCACCCAGCACCCCTTTTCACTCCCCGGTCCCGTAAGTTTGTTTACTGATATTTTTTAAAAAACGGAATATTTTGGATATGCGCTACTTACGTTTAATTTAGAAGAGTGTCTAAAATATGTAAGTATCAATAATTTTTAAAAACCCTTAAAATAGCAGAAACCCGTATTAAACTATTACCTTTATTACCTAACCAAACCATACAATTTTTATTAAGTGAGGGCCTTTTTAAATTCCAAAATTCTAAAAGCTATATAATACTTCTAGGTAGGTGATTTTCGATGTAAAAATATTGTCAAAACAGTATAATATAGCAGTGAGTGAGTAAAAATCACCCTAGTGTTGCAAAGTTCTCAATTGTTTTTATTTTTTCTGTAAAGACAAACTTTAATGTTTTTTTTGGTGAATAATTTGTGGTCGCAGGAAAAATAGTGTACAGTACTCGTGTGAAACTGACTTTCTTACACTCGTGGGTTTGTCGCACTCGGCTAACGCCTCGTGCTACAATATTCCCACTCGTGTGAAATTAGTCAGTTTCCACACTTGTAATGTAATATACTATTTGTAGTTAGCAACGCTTAGCAACCAGGTAACACGAAGGTTCTCTTTCGTTATCATTCGCGTTGCTAGGACCAGAAAGTTTTCATATTTATACAGTAGTAGAAAAACGTAATTATAAGGAGAAGGGTGGCTTGTTTTAAGTAAAATGCACCGTATTTTAACCTTACCCTTAACACAAACTTTAAACACAATAATTGAAACGAAATTCTTAACACTTAAAAAATTAAATCTCCACAATAATTCAATTTTTTCTCTCCCTTATAAAGAAAAAACTGCTTATTATTCACCCAGCTGCCTTAATTATATATTTCCGAAACAAATTCTTATCTTTCCACCAATTGCTAATTCCTTGTTTGTCCCTTGTTTCTAAATAATTAAGGAAAGCCACTTAGGCACTCGCGACCACCAAAAAAACTCATTTAAAACGTCCCTTCGGCGATTAAAATTGTAAATTTGAGGGCGGAAAAGTTTACACCAGCCTGAGTGGAGGGATAATTAAAATTTATGAAGAAACAGTGTTAGGTTGATTATCTAATTAGGAGTTTGAAGACTAATTGGGTTTTGGCACGCTTTTATGCGGTGTAGTCCTTCTTTAAACCTATTGAATTTTTAAACTAGAAGTAACAACAGATGCTTTAATAAACAAACTAAATCCACTGTAGATAAATCGCACTTTTTTTTTGGTAAAGTATTTCAAAAAGTAAATTATGGGATACGGTCTTGGGTAGGGTAGGGCGGGGCTAGTTAAGCATAGAGGTAAGTTGAGCAATCAAAATATCTCAAAAACTATCGACCACACGCGAAAGCATCAAATAGCGTAAAGAAGAGGTTGCGCAAGGGAAATTCATTGTGCGACCACTAGTGGTGACGCGGCGATCGAGAAAAGTGTCCGTGCGCATTGTTTATTTTGTGATAAAAAAGTAAAATAATTGCAAGCCGGAAAATTTTATCTGTGATAGTTAAATGTATTCCGTTCTCAATCAAGTAAGTGTTAATCTTAAGTAAATTTATTGCAGTTTTAATATGTATAAAGATTTTGGATACAATTCTAACCGGTCTTTTAATAAATTCACTTTTTCTTTAATAATTCAGGTTGGGGTTAGTTGAGCTACAGTTGCCCAACTAACCCCACGGTTTTAAATATAAAATGTTTTTCTTTTTTATATTATTTAGGATACGGACTTATAACAGTAAAACTACTAAAGTCTTCTCAAGATTTAAAAGAGGCTGCAACCCGAATTTTATACAAGCAACAAAAAAAACGAGCTGAGCTATCCAACTTATAAATTTTCTCTGGAAATAGTTCGACCATACCCAAAGGCTGGTCCAAGAAAATCTGCAATTTTAATAAAACTGCTTAAAAAGTTAAAAAAACGAAGATGAATTCATAAATATTAAATCCAATAGTTAAGCTAATCTAGGTACGTTGCTGTCTTATTTTTGAGACTTGTTGTTTTGTCACTATAAGATTATAAATATAAAAAGCAAATTGTCAAATTGTATTTTTATTGTAAACGTATCTAACATTCAAGCCATGATTTGACTATACTTTCTAAGTGCTCCACTAGCCCCATACCCTTGCTCAACTTACCTCACCTATGGGGTACGTTGGGCATATTTGACTATCTACATTAAAACAGATGTAGCTCGACTTATTAGAAAGAAATTACTATGGACACTATTAATAAGGAATAAATTGCTAATCCATCAGTATGTATTATAAGCCATTGAGACTTATTTTTAAGGAGCTATAATCGATCAAGTAAAAAATTGCTCAACTAGCCCCGCCCTACCCTAGGCAGGTTTTAATAAAGGAACTAAATCCACTGCAGATAAATCGCACTTTTTTTGCTAAAATATTTCAAAAAGTAAATTGTGGGATACGGTCTTGGGTATAAGAGTTATTTTTAATATTCTAAATGCAGGTTGGTCGACTATATTTTAACCCTTTTTTAATCCACTGTCGTAAATAGTATTTTCAAATTATTATATCTAAAAGTTGCGACATGGGACCCACACCTAATAAATTCTAGATACTAGTGGCCTTAAGAGGAACACTTTGCTAAAAAAAAATAATTTTGGGTTTTGCGAAAAAAGTTGATTTTTGGATTATCCCTCACACTCCCCAGAAAAAATCCAAGTTTCAAAAACGAGTGTCTCTGTTTGTAATCCAAAATTTTACTAAAATATCTACCTTTTTCTAATAATTAGAAACATCTGAAAATTTAGCATAAAAAAAATTGTGAAAAAGTGAAATTTTTTACTGGCTTTAGTTTTTAAAAAAATATGGATAATTTTTTAAAATTTAGAATATTCGCTTTCAAAACATTGATTTTTTCTGGGGTGGGGGAACTAGCATCTGTTATACATGTCCATGTCCCGGTTTTTAAATATATTTTTTTATCTTTGGACAAACCACGAAGGCTAAAGCCTAAATACTAACGTACCGTGGGTGTTTTAAGCGAGGTAAGAGGGAGTTTGTTGACACAGGACTTAAATACTTGAAGATTTGGGGGAAAGAAAGACCTCCGCGGGCAGCAGGTTCTACAATCTAGAAACTCTAGGGATAAAAGAACGAACAAAGTGAGAAGTTCGGGGACTGTCCAGTTGGACCGTATAGGGATGCATACGCGCGGAATCACGAGTTTCTCTGTTGAACCGGTGGAGGAACTATACTGGATAATTCTTTAGAGCAGAAGCCATGGAAGTACCTATAAAAAGCTATAAATCCCCACAGCCCGACGATGGGCAAGAGAGGGAAGCCTTTCTGTAAGTGAAGGATCATTAATGAGACGAATAGCTCTTTGAATAGAATCAAGAATGTTTAGGGTTGTGGAGGACGCCATGCCCCAGATATGGGAACAATATTCCAAGGGAGGTCGGATTTGGGAATTCCAGGGGTATAAGTGGCGAAGAAGTCCCTTAGGCCATCCCAGTCGGCTGAGTTGTAGTGCCATACGGTGCGTGGTGGCATGTATTTATTTACCTCGGGATGTGCAGGGTAAGATATAGTAACTAAGCCATGATCTGAGCGACCTAGGGGTGCTGTGACAGATGTTTCATAGAGTTCGGGGTTGGTAGTAAGAAAGAGATCTAGGGGATTTGAACTATGATTTGGCGCTCTAGGAAAAAGGTGGGTTTCATAATAAGGTTGGTAAGAGAGTTACTGACTGCAGAAGATTTCGGCTGCTCTGCCTTGGGGTCAGTTTTTGAAGAGCCCAGCCAATCCTTATTATGGACATTGAAGTAGCCAAGCATGATTACTTCAGCCGATGGAAACTGAGAAATTATGCTTTCGATCTTTGTTGAAAGAAACTCAAAGAATTCGACATAGGAATTATTAGATGGGGACCGGTACAAACAGCAGATAAATTTAGTTGAATAATTTGAAAATATTATCTACAGTGTTGTCCATTAAGTATGCAACAAATGAAAAACTTTTTATTCGCAATTTGTCAGAAAATTTTATTCCTCATAAAAATTGGCGCATGGTCCGAACCTATATTAGCAGTAGTTAGTTTTATTAAAAGTTAAATGAGTAGGTAAAAAAAAACAAAAACCGCTTAGGAGTAAAGTACCCCTATTTTTTAAAATACAAGAAAATATCAAATAAAAAAGTTATTTAGAATCAAAAGTTATGTATAAATACCAAGTCATGGCCTCCCATTCAAATTTTTAAAATTTTTGGAAAGTTTTAAATTAACCCTGTAAGATACAGATTTTTATTATCTGATATACTAAAAATTTTTCAAAGCAGTTTCAACCAACTGACTTTTAAACAAACTTAATTAAATCAAAGCGAATTTGTAAACTTAACCTGCATTTATATGTTTTTAGCTAACCGCTAACTTCAAGTTTGTTGCAAGGATATTTAATAGGACCCTTAAATTATAAAATATGCTTTTTATTAAGGCAAATATACTATAAATAATAAAATGCGTATAAAAATTTCTTATTTACCTTGTAAAATTTTAGTTTCAAATTTTTATAAAAGTGCAGAATATAGATAAATTAAAAAATAAATAAATCCAAACTTAAATAGGAGGCTATGATTTGGTATTTAGACATAGCTTTTAATTTTAAAGAACTATTCTATCTAGCTTTCTTTGTATTTTTAGAAATAAGGGTACTTTACTTTTAAGCAGTTTATAATTTTTTTACCTACCCTGTACACCATTAAACTTTTAATAATTCATTTGTTGCATACTTAATGTACTAAACTGTACATATGCCTATATTTTAATGGCCAATAACTTTAGAACAAATAAAGTTATAAAGATGCGGTTTTCAGAGAAATTCTTACATTTTTTAAAGTTTTTTTATAATATCCTCGCCATTTGGTTGTGACATACCCTTAACACAAAAACAAAATGGTTGATTTTCCCATATAGGGCAACTTTGTTATTTTAAATAGTCAAAACCATGTATATTTTTTACAATCCTCTAAATTCAATCTGTCCCATTTCAAAAATATACCTATAAGCTATGGATATTTCAAAAAATTATTTATTTTTATCTCTAAAAATTAACTGCATGGCAAAAAAGTAATTAGATGTTATTTTTGGGTACACGCCAAGTTATATTAAAAACCAAAAAATCCAAAAATTAAACACAAAATAAACTGGAATGCTCCAAGTGTTTTAGCTAAGAAAACTTGTTCTAAAAAACGCAAAATTAAAAAAGTGCATACATATTATTAAATAAAGATAAATGTGGAGCATCAATATCTGTTAATTTAAATAACACATGGTTAACTTTGCTAGAAGTCTCTTCAGGAAAACTCAAAATCAACTAACTTATAACTTTTTGTATTATAAATAATAAATACACCAGAAACCAGTTATGTACGTCACTATGACACTATAACCAAACAAACATATTTGACATTTAATGTCAAAGGTTTTTAGAATTTCCTTAACAAAAGCTAAAAAATATTAATTTTTAAACCTAAATAACAGTTAATTTTTAATTTTGTTATTTTATTTTAACTTTATCTTGACAACGGTGGCAGACTTGCCACTGAAACGTCGATTTTTAGTTTTTATTTACTTATTTTTAATTTAAGAAATATTTTAGTTTTTTGATAAAACTTGGCGTGTACACAAAAATACCATCTAATCAATGAATCCGCCGAACCAGTATCGAACATATCTTCAAAAAAGTACTATTTGACAATGAAAATTTGCTACATACAAATTCACAGAAAAAAGACGGCAACAAACCCTATACGTTATTTACAAAATAATAGTTGCAGTAAGAACAGATTATTTTTAAATAACCTAAAGCTTTATCGCCGTGTTTTATTTCTGTAACATTATACTGGTTAAACAAATAGGTATTGGTATATCAGCCAGTAAAAGCAACAACAAAGGATGTATGTGACTAATCCAATCAGAAATGTTTACATGCGGGTATTCACGCTAGATTGCCTCTTTTCTTTAAATTGCTATGTGTTAAATCATTTCGCTCATAAGAATACACGAGTTCATAAAAAGTACTTTTACTTAAGAAAAAATAAAAGGACATGCTTTATAGCGTCATCTTTTGCAGAACGAGATCGAGAAAGGGCATTTTCATCCTACTATTTAAATGTTTCACAGAAATATACCTAAGTTTTGAAGAAATTCCAGTAAAGAAATTAAAAGAAAGATATAACCGAAATAACAAGAATAAGGAATATTAAAATAACGACACGGGCAACAAAAAACGACGTCGTGAACATGAAATACATTAGATATCGGCTAGAAAGTAATAATATAAATCATTTCTTCTGGCTATTATGCATTATTACCGAGATTTATTAAGCATCAATACTGGAGTTAAAGACCCACATTTTGTCGGCAATTTATGTAACAACAGGAAAGGATCGCGGAAAATAATCTAAATACAGCGGCGCGCGCGTCTCTACACCTACATTCTTTCTTCCGTAAAAACGACAAGAAAGTAAATATTTTAATTTCAGTAGCGTGACCTCAGCTTCATACAATAAAATAAGAAAATAAAAGAAGTTATAATTGCCAGAGAAGAAGTGAACAAACCAACTGTGGTCATCAAAAACCTGGTGTAAACCAGGTTTTTGATGACATAAATAGTAATATTTATGTAACGTATATCAATTAATAGCCATTAAAAATCAGAAAAGCAAAAAAAAAAGAAAAACAATATTTTCTTGTGAATCCACTAAGTTGTCATGAGTCTTAAGGAATGCTTTTTCTCATAAAATAGGTGTTCTATCATTTGTAGAAGTTTGTTTTTAAAAACCTGGATTATCCTATACCGGGTGTCAACAAATCCATTAGACAAGCCATAACTTCTAGATCAGGGATAGCGAACCACTTGCACACAGCAAATTTTGGACACGCGAGTGTAGTGATGTTTCTTTTTGTGAATACTCTACAGGGGTTTTAAGGAGCAAGAATGGCCGTATTTACCGGGTGGTGCAAATGGTGCAAGGCACCAGGGCGCAAATAGGCTTTATCTACGACTGCTATGAAAAGTGTCTATAAACGCACGTCAAACACGATCTGAAAATGACCAATTTCACATGATGTATGACATTACTGTGTAAAATATTTCACTTGTTAACCAGCTAAAAATATTTTATTTTCTGTCATTTAGTTTTAACATAAACGTTTGAAAACTTTTACACGGCGTATGAAAAATTTTCACAGAGTCCTGTCAAAAGTTAAAATAATAAAAATTACATATTAATCCCTATTCTCTGCTGTCGTAGAAAAAGTAACGGCTCGTGTACAGGGTGGCTTGAATTTGACGCTCATCATTGGGATTTCGGAAACCGTAAGAGATACAGGATCGGTTAAATGGAGGCAAAGTTGCGCAATTTGATGCTCAATAAAATGCCGTTTTGCGTTTTAAAAAATTCCGAGTACTTCCGAAGATATTCGAAAAAACCGGAATTTTCAATTTTGGTTTCTATTGTTTCCTGGCTATATTTGTTAAGATAACTTAAAATGGAAAACACGTTTTATGGCAACTTTTTCTGCTCTATAATTCAGTGTGACTAAATATTGAATCTGACGTTTCGGCTTCTGGCGACCATTCATCAACTTAACTTTTTAAATACAGACCTGATATTTTTTTCAATTTAAGTAAATCCTTTCATCACTCTTCAAACACTATATATCGCCACTTTGATATTTTCCGACGTTTCGTACAAAAAATTCCATCACCAGAATATTGCATATTTATTTAACCATAATACGGCCCTGAACTACATTTTTAGGTAAGAAGGTAAAAAAAAGAATAAACTTATTACATATTCGTAATATTTTTATTGCAACTCATTGATATCTAACAGCGGAAATTACTTTATTAACCGAATTTTTCATTTTTATGAATATTAGACATAAAATACAAAAAGGTAGACAACAAATCAGCTTACATAAACAATTTGTAATACTATCTTGATGCCCATATTAAAAAAAAAAACATAATTTAATCACTATTAAAAGTGTTCAAAGAGATAACCTTCCGCCTCGATGCATTTTCTTGCTTTGCTTTGTATTATTAATACAGCAAGATTAATTGTTCTCGCAGGAATGGCAGCGACTTCCCTTATCAAATTTTGTCGTAGTACTTAAAGGTCGTGAGGTGCATTTTTAAATAAACGGTTCTTAAGATATCCCCAAAGGAAATAATCTAGGGGACTAAGATCTGGGCTCCTAGCGGGCCATCTTGCAAAACCATTTATTAGGAAATATATGGTAAAGGAATTGAGCTACTTTCCTTCCATTGTGGGCAGGAGCTCCGTCTTGCTGCCACTATATTTCTTGAAATACTGACAAAGGTTGATTATCTAGGGCGTCTAAGACATCATATCTAATAAAATTTAGATATTGTTCGGAAGTTAAGGTCCCTTCGTAAACGAAAGGTCCAATAATTTTGTTCCTCCACATACCAATCCATACATTAAATGAAGTTCTCCCTTGAATTCGTACCTGCTGGTTAGTTTCTGTTAATAAAGTAATTTCCGCTGTTAGATATCAATGAGTTGCAATAAAACATTATGAATATGTAATAAGTTTATTCTTTTTTTACCATTTTACCTAAAAATGTAGTTCAGGGCCGTATTATGGTTAAATAAATATGCAATATTCTGGTGATGGAATTGTCTGTACGAAACGTCGGAAATAATCAAAGTGGCGATATATAGTGTTTTAAGAGTGATGAAAGGATTTAATTAAATTGAAAAAAATATCAGGTCCGTATTTAAAAACATTAAGTTGATGATGGTCGCCAGAAGCCGAAACGTCAGACTCAATATTTAATCACACTGAATTATAGAGCAGAAAAAGTGGCCATGAAAACGTGTTTTTCATTTTGAGTTATCTTAACAAATATAGCCAGGAAACAATAGAAACCAAAATTGAAAATTCCGGTTTTTTTCGAATATCTTCGGAAGTACTCGGAATTTTTAAAACGCAAAACGGCATTTTATTGAGCATCAAATTGCGCAACTTTGCCTTCATTTAACCGATCCTGTATCTCTTACGGTTTCTGAAATCCCAATGATGAGCGTCGAATTCCAGCCACCCTGTACATACGTCATACTTGTGTGCAAAGAGTCTGTTTTGAAACTTGTTTCACAATATACTATTTGGAATTTGATAATGTAGTGATTTTAAATTTTTTTTTGCTCCTCAAAAATAATTTCGAAGGAAAAAAGCAATGTGGAATACTTGAACAAAGAAAGGAATCAGTAAAATTGTATTGTGAAAGTGGGTACCTTTTTTTGCTTTTCATAATTTTTACTTACTTTTGATCCTTTATTTATAACTTTATTTTTAACTCTATTGCAAATAAAATGGTATCGTTAGATTTCCTTTATACAAAAAGTGTTTGTCCAAAAAGGGTTGCCATTTTAAAAATAACAGACACGGAAATGTCAATTTGTTAAATTAATTTATTCCTATCCTTCATATAAGTCACTAAAACTTTGCGATTGTGTTTTTCTAACATCATCCAGGGTCATAGATTAATTGATACTTACTCAACCATGGCCACCTAGATGTTTTTTTAAAATAGCTTTAAAAAATCAAGTATGCTTAAATACTTTTAAAATGTCTTATTTTGTCTTACAATTTTCTCAGGAATCCAAAAATGTCAAAATATAAAGGGTGTTCCAAAGCAAAATAGCAAAAAAACTAATGTTTTCTGATTAATTCACTAAGTTGTCATGAGTATTTAAACAGGTTTTTTCCAAAAAATAGGTATTTTATCGATTGTGAAAGTTAGTCATCAAAAACGTAGTTTATTTTGTATATCGATTAATAGCCAGACAAAAGCAAAATAGCTAGAAAAACTAGTTTTTTCTTGTAAATCCTCTGTGTCATTAGCCTTTAAAGGTTCTTTTTTTATAAAATAGGTATTCTATCGGTTGCAAAAGTGTGTCGTCAAAAAGTAGTTTTACCCTGTGTATACATTAATTGCCAGATAAAAGCGAATTAGCAAAAAAATAATATTTTCTTTTGAATCCAGTAAGCTTTCAAAAGTTCTTTTTCATAAAATAGATATTTACCCATTGTGAAAGTTTGTCTTGAAAAACCTAATTCACCCTTTATGTTTCATAATAGCCAGACAGAAGCAAAAAGGCAAGGGAAAAAAACATATTATCTTGTGAATCCACTAAGTTTTACAAAACCTGTTTCTTTTTTTTTTAATAAAATAGGTATTCTATCGATTGCGAAGTTTGTCAGAAAATATTCGGTTTACCCTGTTTATCGATTAGTTTAGAGACAGAAGCAAAAGACCTAGAAAAAGAAAGAAAAACTAATATATTCTTTTGAATCCACTAAGTCATCCTCCCGAGTCTTTACCCGGGAGATAAGGCAATCCGCGCGGTTTGATTTTTCAATTTTCCGATGTCACCGACCAAATATCTCCTCTCTTATGCCAGTATTTTATTTTTCCGATATTAGTAAAACCCGCTAAACCATCAGCACCGCGCGATAGATCCCGGTCTTCCCGGATTTCCCGATTTTTCCGCCGCTTGGAGAGCTTTATATGTGTATTTTCGATAATTGAAGAGCAGTGTCGCGAATAAATATACTTAAAAATAATAAAACCTATAATAATAGAATTATTGATCATTGATAATAGTAATATTTATATTATAATTTCGTTTAGTATGACACAACACTTAAAAAAAAACAATCATACAATAGGTCTTACAGTTGGTGCCAGTGGCGTAGCTAGGTTAGTAGAGGCCCTGGAGCAACAAATAAATTAGGGCCCTAAGTACCATGGCAACAAAAACCTTTTTTACAATTTTAAACTACATTCACAAATTTCCCCTTTTTTTCGTCGCGGTAGTCCGGAGATGCCCCTTCACTCAAAGGGGCCTTCCTAAGCTTAGGGACTCCGCCTAACCTCATAGTAGCTACGCCACTGTTTGGAGCCTTTTCAGTGGCGTAGCCTTAGTTTAAAAGCAAAGGGGAGTTTCGTGTCGCCTGTGTTTTTATACACAGTTTTGTTTTAAGTTGTCAACACAAGATTCCAATTTTACATGAAATAAAAAACCTCATTAACATATTACACAGTAAAGGCGCATGGGTTGGGATAATTTCATGTAAAATTAAGTGAATTGCCTATATTATGGTAAACCTTATAAAAGAGTGGCCTAAAAATAAGCTACGACCATCAAATTTATTTTCTTAAATGGTAAAATTAGTTCTTATTACTTTTTAAATTCTGAATTGAATTTAAACTATTTTCATGTAGCATATTCTTCACACAAAATCAACAGTTATCAAAAAAAATACCATTGATTTCTTTCAAAAATTTGTGAAGATCCATACATTGCAAAAATATTTTAAAATTAAACAGTTTCCACCAAACGTAAATGACTTATCAGTTTTGGGGAAAAAAGGTATTATTTAGGGGTGTGTGAATAACTCGAACTTACTTACAATATTCGATTTGAAACTCGAATCGAATATTTCGTAAATTCGAATTATTCAAAAGCTCCCGAATAATTCAAAAAATTTAAATAATTCGATTTTTCTTCGAATTATTACGAATTATTGTAGTAATCGCGAATTTACGAGAATATTTAATTAATTTAGGATTTGCTATGTTTGATATTTCAATATAATTTTGACAAAAAATATACATTTTATTTAATTCATAAAATTTAATCGCATGAATAAAACAATTATTGAAATAATTTTTTGGAGCCAAGAGAATAAACTTTTAATTTTTGAGCTAAAAACTATTTTTGTTCTCAAATATTTTCTTAGATCAAGAATTTTATTTTTTCTTTTGATTAAAAAAAGTATTTTTTTCCGGATGGTGTTCTTAAGTCAAGATTTTTGCTCTTGAATCAAGTTAATTTTTTTTTATCAGTGTGTGTTTTTTTTTATCTTTGGACAATCCACGAAGGCTGGAAGCCTAAATACTAACGTACCGTGGGTGTCTTAAGCAGGGTAAGAGAAAGTTTGTTAACACGGGACTTAAATACTTGAAGATTTGGGGGAAGGAAAGACCTCCGCTGGCAGTAGGTTCCACAGTCTAGAAACTCTAGGGATAAAAGAACGAACGAAATGGGACATTCGGGGCCTGTCCAATTGAACCGTATAGGGATGCATAAGCGCGGCACCACGAGTTTCTCTATTGGGAGCTGCAAGAGGAGGGACTATACTGGATAATTCGTCGGAGCAGAAGCCGTAAAAGTATCTATAGAAGAGCGATAGATCTCCCACAGCTCGACGATGGGCAAGAGAAGGAAGTCTTTGAGTAAGTAAAGGATCATTAATAAGACGAACAGCCCTTCTTTGAATGGCATCAAGAATGCTGAGGGTTGTAGGGAATGCCATTCCCCAGACATGAGAACAATATTCCAGAGACGGTCGAATTTGGGACACATACAAAGGTTATAAATTGGAAGGAGAAAAATACTTTTGGCTCGAAAAAGAAATCCAAGCTTTTTGAAACCGCGGTGGCTATAGATACAATGTGTTTATGCCAGTTAAGGTTATTCTCAAATGTGACGCCCACAAGGTTAAATGTGTCCCCGCTCTGCAAAACCTGGCCACTCATAAGCAAAAGATGAGTGTTTAATGATTTTTTCGCGACAAGGAACATGATTGTATTTTGGATGTATTAAATTGAACGAGATTTTTGGCGCCCCAATCCAAGATCAAATTAAGATCATGTAAAAGAGATATCTGCATCGCCCTGCGTTGGCTTTCCAAGTCGGGTTGAGAGATTGGTTTGGGAACCTGAAAAGTGGAGTGAAGGGTACTATCGTCAGCATAACTATGAATGGGATTGGTTGTGGAAGAAAGAAGGTCGTTGATGTGAAGAAGAAACAAAGTTGATGCAAGTACTGAACCCTGAGGCACTCCAGCATTAATTTCGTGAAAGCTTGAAGAGTGGCCATTAACAATGACTGATATACGTCGATTAGAAAGAGAACTGGAGAGCCAAGAGCAGAGTTTAGTTGGAAGACCGTAGGAGGGAAGTTTATTAAGAAGTGCGTCATGCCAGACTTGGTCGAAAGCTTTAGTGTGTATGTGTATAAACCTTTTTCTCATATTGTTTAAGAGTAAATGAAAAATTATAAAATGTAAAATAAATTGGAAAGATCAAAGATCTCTTGCTAGTATAATAGTATTTATAGTATCTAGATTTTTTTGTTACTGACTGAGATAAATATATATTAAAATTAAACAATTGTCTTCTTCGAATAATTAATTTTTAATCAAAAAGGATATTATGGGTCAGTAGAATATTTTGATGCCCAATGTTATGGAATCTCAATTGGATAAAATAGTGAGAGAATCCATTAATATTTTGATAATTAGTAAATAATTCGCATTATTCGTAAATTATTCAAAATTTTTTGAATTATTCGAAACTTCTCGAATTATTCGAAATGTTTCGAGTTTAAAATTTTTCATCCAATTTCGAATAATTCAAAAATTCAATATAATCGATTTAAATTTCGCATCGAATATTAATATTTGATTCGATTCGACCGATATTCGCACACCCCAATTATTTTTACCCCTTTACAAAAAAAAAATCCGACGCTGAATTTCGTTTCTTTTTTTTCTGTAACACATGTGTATTTTCTATAATCGAACAGCAAACATACATATACGTTGGAAAGGCTCAAATATCCAGTCTCTCAGTTCAGTATTCCTCTTCACAAGGAATAAATAGGGTAAAGATTTGCTTGGGACGTCGTACAGGGTTAAAAATCCTGTTGATGAAAAATAAACAGGACTTTCTTTTTTCCTGCGAAAGCTGATTTAATCGGACTTTTAAAAACACCATTTTTTTAATTGAAGTTTCCATTAGGTATACAGGGTGTCTCTAAAAGGTATGGAAAAAAATCTACCACGAATTCTGATGTTAAAATATGACGATCCAACTTAAGTTAACTTAGTCCAAAAATGGAAGGTTTCGGGGATCAGGGTGTCAAAAGTTTAATCTGGTTTTGACTGTTTATGAATACTATTGTGTGCATTGTCACAATATTTGACTAGAGGCTGTTTTAAGGTGTGCAAAATTAAAATTTGCTTTCATTTTTCTTGTTAAATTTAATAACTGCCTCCCAAGGCATCTTGCAGACATTTAATAAAGCAAATTAACTTTTATGAGCTCCACTGTATTTTAGCAGCTGTTTCTGAGATATCAGGATTTAAATAATTCACTTCCTGTATCGCAAGGACCAAGCTTTACAGGGTACAGTGTATCTATATCTCAAAAAATTAGACCATTTAGGACATAGGTTTGTCAAGGTTAGTTTATATTTATAAGGTTGTAACATATCCTCAACTTTTAGGCGGTTCGAGGTCGGGGACGCAAGGAAGGACACTCCACGGCAAGACTGGGTATATCAAAGCTGATGATCAGTCCAGTGGCGTCTAGAATTAGTGCATTTCATTTTGCATTGTTTTGGGAGTGATATTTGTTGAAAAATGTAATTCCAAATGTTTTTTATTTAAAGCAAAAGAATTTACAACTTCATAATAATTAAAAACTGATGTGTAAACGGTTGTTCTACTAATACAATAAACCCTATATCTCCGGCACTGAACAACATGGCCGAAAAATGGGAGATGTGTCGTCATAACACGTCAAAGCAATATCGCCGAAGGTCGCGACCCTATATAGACGGACTTTGAGGTTTGTATAATAATTTTCTTTCTTAAAATTATCCAAGGATTCCCACTTTTAGTGATCAGCATCTTATTCTGAAACACCTTGTATAACTTAGATCTGGAGATACAGGAAGTCAATTTTAAAAATCTAGATATTTAAAAAACGGATGCTCATACAAATTTAGCATATATAACTTTTTTAGGTAGAAGATATTATTGAATAAAAATATCTAAAAGGTAAATACAGGGTGGCTCAAAAAAGTAATTTTGTTATTAATTAGATACCGCAAGTGGCGCCCTCTAAAATTTACAATAAAATTAAAAGTATATTTTAATATTTCGTCACACAAAAGCTCCCTTATCCGAAAATTGTGACAATACACCTAATACTTATACAAAATTATTTATAAAAAACTAAAATTAGATTCAATTTTCGAAAGTCAGTATCTTCAAAATCATCCACTTTTGAACTAAAGTGGGGTTTGATCGTCATATTTTAGCCTCAGAGATTTGCGGTAGTATTTTTTCCATGCCCTCTAGACACACCCCGTAGAATTAAAATATAGGTACGAGAAATTATATCCAGGGTAATTTTATAGGAAAGTGAATTATATAGTACTTTACGAACCACCCCGCGTAAAAATTCTAAGGAATTAATAGTCAAAGGATAATTTTCGAACTCAGACAGACGCGTCGCCAGAAAATTAGATAATTACTCTCGAAAGGTCATAATTGGCCCCAAAATTAGTTGGCGGAAGAACCAGGTACTTGTCTGTAGGAACAGTCTTTTTGAATGGAGTTAATTTTTTAACTTAAAGGTGAAAATTAACTTTTAGAGATAAGTTATTTTAAGGATAGTGTTAATAATCCATTAAATATTAGAGAATTATTGCAAGTTGCCTTATTAAGCTCGGGTATTATTAATACCGGCCTTATTTAAATAGTGCTGGTACCCATAATTTAGTGATATTGCAAATCATGTTGAAAGTGGCATCAACCTAAAAAAATGGTGAAAATCTTTAGTAGTTTTTCTTTATTGTTTTATGTTGTAGGGTTTTGTTTTACACAACTACAGAAATACATTTGAAAAAGCAAGGTTTTAAGTATTTTTACTTCCGAAGTTAAAATAAGACCAAAATAAGGCACGACCCAAAACCGACATAAATAAAGCCAGGCACTATCCTTATTAAGGGAGTCCTTATCCCATCATGCATCTGCGCAAGCTCAGATGTCAAAATAAGGCCGGTATTATTAATTAGTGCCTGGTCTTATTTTACTGTGCAATATTTATCTATTTAATACTACAACGGGTACCTTAATACCGACAAAAAATCCTAAAAAAGAATAAAAGGCAAGTTGTCAAATAGTGTCTTAGAGGGAATTAAAATTTCACAAATAGTAGGAGATAGTGGAGTAATTCCCTAAGAAAAATAATTGTAGAAATGTTTCTAACATCTTTTTATATTCTGTCTATGCTATGGGCAACACGATTTTTTTTCTTTATGTAAAATACAAATTTTTGTAATAAGCTTTATTATTTGTATAAAAATAGCTATGGAAAAAAGGCAAAATGATCATTTTAATATACTCGGGTACGGGTAAGATGATACCTTTCAAAACTTATAACGAAAATCGGAAATAACAGATCTTTGAAATATTAAAAACATACTTAATGTAAATCCTATTTTAAATTATTTAAAAAAAAAGTTAAAGCATAGGTCACACACAAACGTATCTTCTTCTTTGCTTATTCTGATCATGGGTCCACTTTGAACAGCTTTTTGCGTTGGATCTATCCTTTTTCGCCTACCGATTAATTATAGGTGTATTCCCTTACACATCGTATTTTTCCCTTCATCTTTATTAAAAGAAATTAAAAATTTTGGTTTTTCTTTTGTTCGGGCGGTATTATTTTAACCTTTTTTTTGAGAGGATCATTTTACTCCATCGGGCATGAAATTATTTAATACTAATTATTTTTTTAAACATAAGCCTAATCAATTATTTTATTTTATATTAATATAGAGCTCTCTGAGCTAACAAAAGTATGTAAGTAAACTTCTAAAATAAATACGACTTAAGCCGGCTGTCCATGAGTGCGGTTTTCCACTCGCGGATGATAATTCAGCGTTGTGATTGGTTAGTGCAAATTTAAAATGCTTTTCCCGCCATTTTCGACGCAGATCCGCAAAAAGTTGAGATGAAGTTAACTTTTTTGCGTTTTCCACTAGATTGTGCGGATTTTTCAAATTAATAGCCAGGAACTATAACCTTGAACTAGTTGATGAGCTTAATGAGTTGTTGCTTGAAGATAAGACAAGACGTTAAAGATCCATTTTAAATAAAAGAAGTGTCATGGACGACATTAACTTACATTTATTTTAATTATTTACTTCAGTATAATATTTGGCGAAAAAAATATTATCCTACTTTCAATACGACCAAAAAGACAAAAAAAGGAGGCACAGGTTTTGGGTTAGAAACATTTTTTAAAAAGAAAAAGTTCATAGCCAATAAAAATACTACCTGCACAATTATCAACTTTAAAAAGCCCAAAATAGGATTTCTTTATTTTCTTTGCATTACAAAAGTGGGTTTGTACATAATAAAATTAAAATTGTTTATTATTATCCATTATCCAATCCATTTGCCATCCCACAGACAGATGATGATTGACATCTAGTGACCTTCACAACCGTAGTATCAACCAAAAGTTCTAACATAAAATCACCATATTCGAAACAAAAACGTTTTAATATTTTCCGCTACAATGTATTTTTCATACGCGGGCGGAAAACCGCTTTCATGGACAGCCGGCTTTAGCCTGAAAAAACTAATAAAATTTTATAGTTTACTTTACATCAAACACGAAAAAACAAGCAACATTCACTTATTGCCTATTTGTTTAAAACTAAAATAACTTTTGGAAAAATCCCAATTAAAAGAAGGCCAGTGGGGGATTGTTACCACGTATTGGTGTCCGTACATATGTTCATAGGAACTATGTTTCATAAAAACACATAAGAAATCACCTTTTTGGGTTTCGTACCGTAGTTAGAAACCCCTCTATACACAGGTGTTCTTGAAATTCGATGTCAAACCACAATGGTAGATTCCAGTCATAAAAATAAGAAAATGTCATAAAAAACATGGTTCGTCGCAAATTTTCTGATTTCAACAAACGGGGTGATAAGCTTTTAAAATAAAAATTGTTTTGATTTTAAAACCATCCTAGATATAATTTTACCAAATTTTACAATTTTACATTTATGACAAATTATTACGACTAGCACAAAACGGAATAACTGGCAATAATAGTGTAACATTACTCCTCCTGATTTAAACCAAATTTTTAAATACAGCTTTGGATCAGCTTTGCACACCTATTGTTAAACCTAAATGCTAACTAGACGTTGCAATCAAATCCTCATATATTTACCAAACAACAAAATGACAGCACAATTTATCTGTAATTGTCCAGTTTTTCCTGCATCCCCCATAACTTTTGCATCCAAATGACCCGAATACCGCCCAGATCTACACACCATATAAAAAATCCGTGTTGAATGAAACCAGACAAATTCATTTCGATCCGAATCACTTTTAAAACACTCCAATTAGTACTCATCAGGCCCAGCCCCCTAATCACTCTTAATTAACAACATCCGTTCGGTGTTCCTTTATCGAGTTTGCTTTTCGATGTTATATTTATTATTTGGTTCCGTCTGTCCTAGGGCGGCTAAAATTTTAAATTTCGAGAGCTCCTAATTGTAGCTTTCAGTTAATTTTGATCTAATAAGGCGAGAAGAAGACTTAGGGTACGATTTCTATACGCCAGATAAGTAGGGGATAATCTGCTGTCCATTAAGACAAAGACGAGACAGATATCAAACGACACGGTCTGTGGCTGGATAACCATGGGGTTTTAAAAAAGTAAATACTGAAACATATACAGGTCGGATAAGGCCACAGTATAAAATTATTTTACTCTATACAGGATGTCTCAAAAAAGTGTGACGTATCAAAGTTATATTTTTTAAATGGAACACCTATATTTTATGACGGTTTTAGATTCTACATAAAAAATAATTTAAGTTTGTTAATAGTACCAAGTGTCTAATTTTATTCGTTTTTGTGATATTTGATTTTTTTCAAAATGCAGAGGTGCAATTAAATTAATTTTATTTTAACAATATAAACTCCTTAAACTTTAAAATTTGTTACAAGATTAGGAAAAGTCTGCCTTATCATACGGTAGGTCATATCGAGATCATAGATTATACAGGGTGATCAAAAATAATTTCAATTTTTTAGAAAGTCAAATTGCAATATCTCTCTTATTTTAAATGGAACACCCTGTATTTTTTTACACCACATGATGACAAACCAAATGCTCTTTCAAATGGTGTATAGGTTGCCTATACCTATCTTTTATACTTTTTAAGTAAATTCCGTTTTAACATATTTTTATTCCAAATGTCTATTTAAATGTAAGTAGGCTGTGATATAGCTATGCCTATTTACTAAGCCGTTATTGCAAAATGTAAATTTGTTGGAAAAAAGCACAAAATTAAAAGATTTTTGTATTATCTGCCACTATTTTTAAAATTCACAGAAAAAAATTCATTAGTTGCTTATAATGCTACTTCCAATAACACTTATTTCAGCTGAATGTGGTAATGATAAAACGTTGTGTTTTTAAACAATCCTAATAACGCCTCTGGTCAGTTATGACGACATTCTGTGACCTATAACTCGTTTCTTCCATTATCCATAATCACTGTGTCAAATTTTTTTAAAGCAACTATTAAGGTTATCAGATGGTTTCTCCTGGAATATTTTTCAGGATTAACTCTAGACTAAAGTAAACCATTTTTTTCACATCCTACCAGTATTATATCATCTTGTTGTTGTAGAAGAAGGGTTTTTATTTAAAATCATTGAAATTTCTTTTAAACTGACTAAAACACTAGTAATCAATAAATGGTCGTTGTTATTTTCTTAAGAAAAATATTAATGGCTGCTATGTCACAGCCAACTTTAATTTAAATAAACATTTGGACTAAAAATTTGTAAAAACAGATTTTACTAAAAAGCACAAAAGATAGGTATAGGCAACCTATACACCATTTGAAAGAGTATTTTATTTGTCATCATGTGACGTAAAAATACAGGGTGTTCCATTTAAAATAAGAGAGATATGGCTATTTGATTTTCTGAAAATTGAAATTATTTTTTGATCACCCTGTACAATATTTGATCTTGATTTGACCTACGTATGATATGGCAGACTTTTTTCTAATCTTGTTACACATTTTAAAGTTTAAAGTGTTAAAAGTGTTAAAGTAAAATCAATTTAATTTTACCTCTGCATTTTCAAAAAAATCAAATATCACAAAAACGAATAAAATTAGACACTTAGTACTATAAACAAACTTGAGTTATTTTTTAAAGTAGAATCTAAAACCGTCATAAAATATAGGGTGTTCCATTTAAAGAAATATAACTTTGATACGTCACACTTTTATGAGACACCCTGTATAGACTAAAATAATTTTTATACTGTGGTCTTATCCGACCTGTATATGTTTCAGTATTTACTTTTAAACCTCATGGTTATCCAGCTACAGACCATGTCTGCTGTTTTCTCCTCTTCTCCGCAAAGCCTGCATGTTATGGGACCACTATAAAATGCCCATTTTCTGCAAAGTTCTACTACTTGCCTTAATTGGGTACGCCCCGTTGGGGACTACAGTTAATTTTATGGAAGGATCGTCTAGTGTCTCCTTCGTATGTCTTTGGTCAAGTGCTGTATGCTAACGATCTAGATGTTGTTGGGACCATCCACTTATTGTAGTTTTAATTACCTGTTTAGTCTAAATACTGGCTCTGGACCGTTGAACCTTCTAGATGACCCAGCTCTTGCTGGTTCATCTGCTTATTCATTGCCTTTTATTTTCGAGTGTCCAGGAACCCACAGGTGGTGTTCTACCCTGTTATTCCTAGTGGTAGTGTTATTGTACAACATTTTTGTTTAAAATTTTATTCAAAAGTTTTGGTATTAAAACAGGTATTAAAGCAACTGAGGAGTGTTCATTCAAAAAAGGCTCCACATTTTATCAAAATTCATTTTATGTCAATTTTGAAATTCCTTTTATCATTTCTATCTTTTGCCATCTTTCAATTGTTTTTAAACGATAAAGAATTTTGTGAAAACACAAAATACCTAAAAGTATAAAAATCGATCAACACAAGACAAGTCTACCCTGCATGAAAATCAGTTTTATATTATTTAAGATCAGAAAAGTCCAGAAGTAATTTTTTATAGTATACTAGCTGACCCGGCAAACGTTGTTTTGCCATATAAATAATTTTTAAGTAATTTCTAGCCTAAAAATTAAAAAAAAATGTTAAGGGTGGACAACCCTTATCACTAAGGGGTATGAAAAATAGATGTTAGCCAATTCTCAGACCTACTCAATATGCTCACAAAATTTCATGAGAATCGGTCAAGCCGTTTCGGAGGAGTACGGGAACGAACATTGTGACACGAGAATTTTATACAGGGTGTTTCGGGAGGAAAGGGAAATATTTTGGGAACACGAAGGTCAAAATAAGAGAAATTAACTCATATGTTTTAATCCGATTCTTAACCGTCTCTGAAATAATCAGTTCTAAAGTTTTTTGTAACTTTTTTATTTTAAAAACAACATAAACAAATACTAGGAAAACAGAAAAAGTCCACTAGTTCTGGTTAGTTTTTGAAAATACCCCCACCAACTTTAATACAAGCTGCAGCATACTTCCCATGAGTGAATGTGTGAGGCATTACGTATGGAACCTTTTCTCTTTTCGAGTCAAAACGCTCAGAATTAATCAAACTGACAACCAAGCTTGTCAAAACTATCAGTCAATTAAATTAGGTATTAACAACCAATAAAATACCTACAAACTGGAGAAATACAACACATCCTAATTACTCCAAAACTTTACAAAAAAAAAACTTTAAAACCGATTATTTCAGAGACGGTTAGGAATCGGATTAAAACATATGGGTTAATTTTTCTTATTTTGGCCTTCTAAACATGTTTCCAAAATATTTTCCTTTCCTCCCGAAACACCCTGTATATAAGATTAAAGTGCGCGCCCATAACTTGGATGGGTGACCGGCGGGTTTTGGGCAACGGCACGCGGTGTTCTGCTCGGGGGTGACGAACGGACCGAGCAACAACCATCCAAGTTATGGAATGAATGGTGTGTGAATGGGAAGGAGTAGGGGTCAAGGTACAATAAGCCTTCAGGCTGCAGTGCACCACCTAGGGGGCGGTCGTCGGTCCTGGGTGGGATGACCCCGAAAGGGCGAAAAAAAAAAAAGATTTATATTAAAAGCAGACATAAAGTCTGGACGTTATAAGAAGTCCGATATCCCAATAAGTCCCAAAATTTTTTTATCGTTTATTTAACAGCAAGCCAGTTAAGTTAAATACCTTAATTATGAAAATTTTACTAGCCGAAGTCAGCTGCTGCAAAACAAAGTTATCTTTTAAGTGTGAGACCGGTTTTATCAGAATTTAATTTTAGTATTAGTAATAGTATTAGTATTAAAGTACAATAAATATAGACATTTTTGTGGCATTGTTTAGCTACATGAAAAAAAAATAGGTAATGAAACTTGAATAAAAATGAGTTACTGGTTTTATCCTTTTTATAGCACATTTAAGCAATTAATAATTTTTTCCATTTTAGTATCAGATTTTAAATTTTAAGGTCGTTTCTTAAGACTCAAAAAAATTAAATTGATTTTTAAACACTTTAATTTAAATGCATGTTCTTGAATCTTGTGACTCGCTAATAAATTGCTAAAATCTATACTAAAATTAAATTTTAATTAATAAATCCGGCCTTAGATGTTATGAACCTCAACAAATATAAATAGTTTTATTTTATTTATATTATTTTTGTATTCATTGCCAATATTTGGGGTTTTTTTTTAGGTACGAAAGCTATTAGGTAAGGGTTGTTAAAATGCCACACAATCTGATAATTCCAGATAGGGATTAAACTTACTTAAATATTTTACCTACACTAATATTTATTTGGTAATATTTTGGTATTTTTTGGTATTATATTATCAGGTAATTATCAAAACAATAGGATATAGGTAATTATTAGAGAAGGTTTAAATGACCATTCCAATTGAAATTTTTATAATTTATTTAGCTGTTTCTATTCGTTTCGAAAAGAAGTTAAAACAAAATTCCTATAGTTTGTTTCTTATTGTGTGTAAAATTAAATCAGTTATAGAGTGATAGAGAATTTTGAGCAAATTGACAAATTGCCTAGAAGGTGTTTATCTCCAGGTAAACGCCGTCTGGTGCTACAAGTGAAACGTTCTATTACTATTTTTTTTCTTGGTTTTGGTCCCTTCAGGTCCAATCCACCACTCTCCCCCTTCCGGACTATGCTTTCCAGGGCTTCGTCGGCGGAAAATCTGGATAATCGAGCTCGTAGCTCCCAGAAATTCCAAAAGAAAACAAAATAATTCAACAATCGATGCAATGAATAAATTGTCGGCTGTCAAACCAAGATCTGCTACTGGTGTTACGTATAACCTTCACTTTCGCTACTGACAGTTCCCATGGCACGCCCATCTATTTCCTACCATTTGAGAAACACCTCGTGTTCACCACCAAACAGGATACCATCAGCTTATAGGAATCTTCGCTCACAGCGCTTAGATCCACAAGAAAGATGCCGCGCGAATCTTCCCTTGATCCCCGAAGGTAAAAACGTCCGTACAGCACCTCTAACCGCCACTCCGGGAAGTACTTTGTAGTCCTCTACGCACGTCCGCACTGTCCGGAGGTCAAACAAAGAGTTAATTGAAACATTATTTTACTTTAGAAAAAAATAACTCGGACCCGTTATTGTATGTTTTAGCGGTGCAAAAACGAACGTCTGATGTTTGTGGTATTTCAGATAAAACTTTAAAAAGACTTTATAAAATGATTATAGAGGAATTGGACAGACCAAATAAAAGGATTCGACTTCGTTCAAAAACCTTTGATTAACCGCAAGCTATAAAACTATCCATCAGGGATATTGTTTATGATATGTATAAAGCCAAGGAATATGTTACTCGCAAAGCTATTTTTAAAAAGATAAAGAAGAAACAACTTCGCGATATTGGAATAAGCAGTTTGTCCATAATTTTAAAAGATATGGGCTTCCAATATCAAAAAAAAACTAATAATAGAAAAGTGCTATGCGAACTGCCTAATATTGTGTCAAAAGGATAGCAATTCTTAAGGAAGTATATAAAAAACAAACCATCTGAAGTTTCTATACTCTGTTCACTATAAATTGAGAAAAAACCTGACAAAGAAAATGTTTTTCATTGGTTTAAAAATTCAGTAGTCCTAGTTACCACAAAAAAATGGGCGCATTCAGGTTGTCCCAGCGGCTGAGATTGCTTAGTTAGAAGTCACTCTGAATGCAAAGCTGATTACTGCTTTTTTCTACTACTGTATAAATAAGAAAACTTTGTGGTCCTAGCAACGCGAATGATAACGAAAGAGAACCTTTGTGTTACCTGGTTGCTAAGCGTTGCTAGCTACGAAAGTAATATTTTCAGCGCCTGGACAAAAAGTAAGAGTAAAAAAAAGAAAATATGCTTGTGGGAAATATTAGGATTTATTTATCAAAAGTAACTAATTTATGACAAAATATTTTAAAAACCTAGGTTAGGTATTGACATTAAAAGTAATTGTGCAATTTGAGCAATTAGCAAAAGAAATTGGAGGAATATTACTTGAATTAACAGTTTTTAAATTTGTTGTTGGGGTATCGTTATCACCTTTAACCACGTTAATATTCATATTTTTCACTGTTACTTCATTAGAGGAAATATTGGTAGGAATTTCGTGTAAAATCTTCTTTGAAATTTCCACCTTATTACTATAGGAGATTCAGCAATATATCCCTCCGCAACAGAAGAAGACTTCCAACCTCCATGCCTTTTTAAGTCCAAAATATCGACATCCAAAGCATTGGCAAGGAACGTAGTTGACGTTCTTCTAAAAGAATGGCCAGTGTATCTACTGATGTCTTCAAGCTTCAAAAACTTCGCAATTTCTTTAGGTACATTTGAAATAGTGTGCTTTCCAATTACTTGATTAACACATTTACCTCTTTCATAACGATACAATAAGCGCTCATCTAGAGCATTCCTTGGTCTCAGCTTAATATATTCCTGTAGAAATCTGACATAAGGAACTGAGCCTTCATCGTTGGTTACTACAAAGTTTCTTTTAACTTTATTTTTAGACTCCACTATTTTTACTATAGTCACGTCATTTCTTATTTCTACTTCACTTAGCTTCATTCTGTATATTTCGTCTGTCCGGCATGCCCCAGCCACTCTTATAATGGCTATTACTTTCATTGCTAAGTAACTTTGATCAGGCGCGTTAAGTAAAAACTTTATGATTTCTTCTTTTTTAAAAATTTTTGACTTTTTTGCCTCATAACCATCGTTTTTCCTTTTAATAAAATCAACTAGTTTCTTGAACTCCGAAATTTTTGTTTACGGAAATTGTTAACTTGAGCATGGAATATACAGACCAGAGGGTTGGTGGTTATAAAGACTCGGATTTTGCTTGAAAATACGCCAACATCACATTCTCGTCAATCCGCCCCACATTTTTGTAGCAAGCCATTCAGAAAACGATTTATATGTTTGATGGTACCTCTCTTTAGATTTGTCTGGCAGAAGTGAGGCACACGCAAGGTCAGCTGCCTTTTGGATGCCATTTTCATATTCATTTAACATTTTAAAATGGGAATGGATTTATACTAAATTAACAATAATTCAATATCTGACAAGTGCTGATGACAGACAATGTCTACAATAAATGTGTTGCTATGGATTAATTTTTAACAGGTAAAATTTCAAAATCTCTGATATTTCTATTAAAACATGATGTTAATGATTATTAAATTATGCGATACATAGAACAGTAGCAGAAAAAATATAATACATTACACGATGCGAAAGGCCTTTCAAGTGTTCAACCACCTCACACCAAAAAGTAAACTTCCGCATCTTGCAATGTAAATAACTATTTCGATAGCGGCTGAGTTTTTGCTTAGCGTAAAAAATGACCGCTGTCGCTTATCAAATTGCGAGTTTTGATAGTTTGATTTTTGATCGTAAATAATGAAGGAAATCCTATTTTAGAAAATAATAGAGTGTTGGTACAAAGTATAAAAGGTAAGGATAATTTAATATTTAAATGTACTACATATTTCGTAATTTTTATTGATATTACTATAGTTTATTAAATATGCTTGTAAAATTTTTAGATAATTCCTTTGTTTATATTCCTCTGTGTCCCCAAATAGAGCAAATTTTTGGTCTTACAACTGAGACAAAAACTAACTTAAACAATGAAGATGTGCTATTGATAATAATAATGTACTAGGTAGGTGAATATAGCAGTTTTATTGTCTATAGTGATATTTTGCATCAATTACTTGGTAGATGCTTACAAAGTTTGTCAAACAGTTATCATTACTTACTGTAAATGTATAAATACTTAATATACCTATAAACCAAATTTATGTTATGTTTGAATGTTCACATTTGACTAGCTGTCAACCTTTAAGTTAGCAATGCATTCAGAAAAAGAAAACGCTGACTAACAGCGGTCTCAGCATGCTAAGTTGGCTAACTTAGCCGATGGGACTCCTGAATGTACCCAATGTATTTTATTGGTTAAAAACTACAGTAACCGGAGTTATCGAAGGAACAGTTTAAAAATGTAAATTCGGTGCTCTTTGATAAGAAAAAAATATAAAAAAATTTAAAGCAAATAAATCGGCATGCTTGTCTTCGCGGCCGCCTTTGCTATATTTCTTTAATGATATACCGGGTGATGCAGCTGGTCATCGCACTATGGGATAGAAATTAATTTTTTGGTCAAAATTCTGAAACTTACCAATCTAACTTAAAATGAGGTGCTTTTTACTGGAAAAATATTATAAATTATTACAAATGCTTTTTGAGAACCTAAAACTTATTATATGTTATTATAAATTTACACCCCCTTAACATTATTATTTTTTATTGTACAAAATAAACTAAAATGTCAGCTTGTTTGGTTAATTCGGTAGTATTTTAATCAGTAATCCGATGATTATTATCTCATATGATATACAGGGTACGATAATGGGTATGATTTTTTTAAATGGAACACCCTGAATATTATATCACCACCAAAAAATCTTTTAAAATGCTTAAAAAAATACTACATTTGATGTGAATTAGTTTCGGAAATATGACCATCCAAATCTGAAAAATAATTTTAAATTATTCTTAGAAGCGTAATAGAGATACATCCTTCCAACTTTTTTTATTTTTTAACGTATAAAATAAATAAAAACACTCTTTTGTTGGGTAGATTCTGTAGAATCCATATCTTTCATTAGAATGCTTTTATCTTTTAGGATATACAGTGTAGGACAAAACATATTAAATTTTAAAATGGAAAACCTTGTAAAATATAAAAAAATCTTGTATCTGTCCTTACACTCAGAAGTAGCAAAAAGTAGCAAGGCAATTGTAAATACAAAAACTGATAAAGAAAAAGGTAAAAAAATCTTTGACAAAAGTAGCGAGACTTCGCGAAACTGCATCGGAAACACAACAATATCTCTTATTATTTAAACTCTTTTACTTTTTTTAGTAAACAAGGCTAATAATAAACTAAGTAGATTAAATGTTGTATATTTATGTTTACTTAAAATACATTTTCAAGTTTCTTATTACCCCAATAGAAATCGTCATATCCTTTTATAATTTTGCGTACATGTAGTTTGAAATACACAGCATGAGCCATTAAAATTTCAAAGTTGCTTTTTGGCCAAAGTAATGGATTTCTATCCCATAGTGTATCGGCGCGTCGCTGTAAAGGATAGCGGCGCCTTTGTATAAAATAGTCCGATTGCAGGTGGCCTTTTTAGGTTTTTTTGTATTATTTTCAAAGGATACCGAATTTGCGCTTTTAAAATGTTCTTACTATACTTACTAGGTATTTATTATGAATTAATAGTGACTAAAGTATAGGCAAGTTTTTTCTTGACGAAATATGGATATTTGCAAAAGGAGCTTAATATTATATAAATTAAATACATAATAGTGCATGCTGGTAATGAAGAAGGGTTTATTTTAAATATCAGTTTAATATTTTCATCAACAAAAAAACAGACGACGATTATCAGGAAAAACTTTTAAAAAGTCGAGAAAAACCTAAAACCACCATGGTAATTTTATTACCATTCCAATTAATTATAAATTACACTAATTATAGTCCCTGTAATTATACTTACAATAACTATTTTGGCACAATAAAATATTTCATTATTATTATCACTATTTAGTTATATAAAATATAATTTATTTTTGAGAGCCACCGACTACCGAGCGCAAGGAGTTTTATGGCTTAGTGGACTTGATAGAGCGATTTCACTATATCCACCTTTATTATTATTATTAATTAATTAATTTTAATTTAGATATCTAATAATTAATATATCGATTCGACAGAACCTAACCGCCTCTTGAGAAAGGGAACTTTACCTAAGGGGCTACGTTTTCCCATTAACAAAGAGGTTTAAAGTTTGAAAATAAATCGTAAAAAATCGTAAAAAAAACAGAAAATAAAACAGTTAAAGATTGAAAAAAGTAGACATGTTCAAAGTGCTTTTTATTTTGTTTTCATAAAAAATAAATAATAAAATAAAGGGATTTGTTATGAAATATATTTTTCCACGGTCGTTAAAAAAAAGAAGTTTTTTAATCGTTAACATGAAGATAAAGTACTTCATTCTAGTATACTAAATAAATAAAGTGGTAAAAAACTAACTTTTTATTACTTTAAAGCTTTTTTCACACTTTAAATTAGTGTTTTGTTTCCTTGCCTACTACAATAACCTTAAATATCAATTTATGTAATGTAACAGTAAACGCGATATCAACTGAACCAAACGGTCAAGTGACCTTTGATTTCGTCATTATTTCTTTTAGTTCATGTGTCCCTAGTTTTAAAATTTGACAGTTTGCGAATGAATTTAATAGAAATTATTTAAAATTAATAGTAATAATAAATTTGGATGACTAAGAAATTGAAAAGAAATTTATACTGTTTTAGTATTATTTCTACAAAAAGTAAGTACATACAATTTTCTAAAATTAAATTATAAGGGCATAGTTATAAAGAGGATAATTATCTTTTGAAAAATACGGAATAATTTTTTGTTGCAATATAATGGCTGTGCTGCAAAAATTAAAATTAATAAGTTTAAATAAATAAAACATGTATAGGCTGATAATTAAAAATATATATATATGGTCGTAGAAAAAATATAGTACGTAACACATGCATAAAGTGTCTTTTTTTTTATTCATAGGAATACCGTCAAACTTTCCATTCGTAAAAAAGTATCACTTTATGCACTTGTTAAACAAATTGTAATGTGTGAGTTCTTTTCGATATTTAGTACAGGAATCTTAGAAACTGTGATAGCTACAGAGATGGTCAGATGAAAAAATAATTGTAATTTTTAATGCATGAATCACTTTTTAAATTATCCAAAAAATCAGAGCTTACTAGAAAAAGAGTCATATCCCTTATAGAATAATCACTCCTTAACCAATTGCTAACTGTCTTTTCATTAGGTGATTTTTTTAAACCTCATTTTAAGGCATTTTATTAAAATGAGATTAATTAACGCATGCTTTAATAATAATTACAGATATTATGGTTAATCACAATAAACAGTAACAATTATGTCTTTTGCATAAACTCAAACCTCACCGAACTGTGAAAACCCAACAAGTGTTAAAACGCTCTTAAACTTTAATCATAATTTTTACTTTACTTATTCTTATCTCTGAAATCCCACCAATTACAATTATATTACCCTATTTAAACTTCGCTTAGCTCTAATTAGTCGGTTTAAGCTTTTAGGCTCGTTAACACAGTTTTAATTTATTTAAATTTCTCTTTTAGTATTCCCTTAATCCCGTTTAACTCGAAACAATGGTAGTAGAAAAAATATAATACGCAACACATGCATAAAGTGATTTTTTTGCTCATGGGATTGCTGCATTTACCTGATAGCTCGCACTGTTAAATCTTCCATTTGTGAATACGTATTACTTCAGGCACTTCTTAGGTAAATTACTATTCATCTACTTATTAAAATTATTTTGTATACACTGGATATGGTGACTTCAGGAAGTTGCCCATATATTTGACATTCGGAATATGACAATTTTAATTTTAGCACATCCTGAAATTAAACACCTTTAATGCGCTGATCTGAGCAACAATACTTTAAATTAAAAATATTATGCATATAACCAGAATTAACCAAAATAAATCAGGACTAACCAAAACTAATTAGAACTAGCTTAAACAATTTAGAGACATTTTTTTGTATTTTTGCATTTGTATTAAATAAAATATAATTTTAATTGCAAATGACATGTAAATACTTTCCGTTGAAATAATCAGGTTAATAAGGTTGCTTAGTGGACTGGGCCAAACAAAACCTTCATTTTTTTTGAAAAAATGTCAAAAGGTTTTTAGGGTGGCAAAAAAATATCGTAAAGATTTAATTCCTTAATATTAATATTTTAAGGTCCTCCCCTTTAATTTAGATTTTTAATTTATACTTTCATTTTTGCGTCAAAGCTTCCTTACTATCGAGGTAATAGTATATTAAATAAAAAGTGTTGAAAGTGATATATTTCACACGAGTGGGAAGATCACTTTTGACACGAGTCATGTACAATATTTTTCCCAAGACCAAAAGTATTTATCATTAATCTTAAATTATTTTGGTGCCGAAAACGGTTTTCTGCCGTTTTCATGTTTTTTTGTTTTAATAAATGGTTCTTACTGGTTTAAGACCTTTTTTAATAAAACACCAGTGGCGCTGATCCAAAATATCCCGTTTTTAATTAATTATAACTTAACAAACTTGCGGGACCGGGGAGTGACCAGGGGCGCTGGGCAGGGTACCTTACAGAATTACATGCACTGTTATGTCTTTAATTAAATGTTTCATGGTAAAATTACGTGAAAACACCTTATCACTAGACACAAACACTAAATAAATATACAATTTTGAATAATAATTATAAATATGTGCGGTTATGAGACATATCTCACTTTCAAAGGGATGAAAAACAGTAGTCGATATGCTGAAAACCAAAGTTGATCTATATAGGGTCGCGACATTCGGCCATATTGCTTTGACGTGTTATGACGTCACATCTCCCATTTTTCGGCCATGTTGTTCAGTGCCGGAGATATACAGTTTATTGTATTAGTAGAACAACCGTTTACACAACAGTTTTTAATTATTATTAAGTTGTAAATTCTTTTACTATAAATAAAAACATTTGGAATTACATCTTTCAACAAATATCACTTCCAAAACAATGCAAAATGAAATGCGCAAATTCTAGACGCCACTGGACTGATCATCAGCTTTGATTTTACCCAGTCTTGCCAACTTTAATCTGTGGAGTGCCCTTCCTTGCGTCCCCGACCTCGATCCGCCAAAAAGTTGTGGATAGGTCGCAACCTTATAAATATAAACTAACCTTGGCTGAAAACGACATTGCAACATTAAAAAGTTATCTTAAACAAAGTCATCTATAAAGTATTTTGTAAATAGAAGTAGTATTTTATAGCCAATAAGGTATTTAGTATATTTTATACTTAACTAAATTTAAAATAAGTTTCAGTTTTAGGATAGTTTTTCGATCTATCGACCCGCTATCGATAATCAGTACATATGTTTAATGGGTTGCGTATTATTTAATGCGTTTCCCATTTCCATTAAATAAATAGTATATTACATTACAAGTGTGGAAAATGACTAATTTCACACAAGTGGGAATATTGTAGCACGAGGCGTTAGCCGAGTGCGACAAACCCACGAGTGTAAGAAAGTCATTTTTACACGAGTACTGTACACTATTTTTCCTACGACCACAAATTATTCACCATAAAAAAATTAAAGTTTGTCTTTACAGAAAAAATAAAAAACAATTGAGAACTTTGCAACACTAGGGTGGTTTTTGCTTTGTAACACTAGTGTGCTATGTACTTTTCCTCACTGCTATATTATATTGTTTTGACAATATTTTTACATAGAAAATCACCTACCTAGAAGCATTTTATAACTTTTGTCATTTTGGAATTTAAAAAGGCCCTTACTTAATAAAAATTGTATGGTTTGGTTAGGTAATAACGGTAATAGTTTAATACTAATTTCTGCTATTTTAAGGGTTTTTTAATTATTGATACTTACATATTTTAGACACTCTTCTAAATAAAACGTAAGTGGCGCATATCCAAAATATTCCGTTTTTTAAAAAATATCAGTAAACAAACTTACGGGACCGAGGAGTGAAAAGGGGTGCTGGGTGGGGTAAAATTGGTAAAACGAGTTAATGAAACTGAACATCACATGTAAAATTAAGTAAAAATTACATTTTTTCCTCATATTTTTGAGAAAAAATATAAAAAATATGAAAAGTGTAAATGCATAATCTAAAGTCCTAAAAGTAAAAAAAATACGACTACTAAACTTCAGTTATACCACGCAAAATATGGAAAGCATTTGGCAACGTCGGAAGGGTCTGATTCTATTTATGAATGGATAAAAGAAAGTGGATTCATAAAGTGTGTATTAGCCTCAGGTTTAATTAAGGAATTAAAAAAAAGATTTAACTAGTTGTTTGAGTACACGTAGTAACTTAACGTTAATAAGATGATTTTCGCTAATTTGGGTTCTACTGTTTAAGGTAAGTAAAAACTTTTTTTTACTGTCACTACAATAAATATGTCACTTGCAAAACCAAAAGCAGTTTTAGAATGACATCATAATATATATCACACGAGTGTTGTAAAGTACTTTGCAATACTAGTATGATATAACGCATTTTCTATGCATGAAACCAGTGTGCTATTTGCTATTTTCAGAAGTGGTCGTAGGAAAAAGTCTATAACCTAATAAACCCTTAAATATAAATAACTATAATATCAATTTAATTTGTAAAAAAATAATATTTGTTAGCACTGGTAAGTTAAGACTTTTATTTTGTTAAAAAAATACTGTAAATAAATATGTTTTTCACGGAATTTAAGCACCTGTCATTCTACTTTTTAACACTAGTGTTAAAAAGTAGATTTCAACACGCGTGTGATAATAATCGATTTCTAAATGATTAAGGAGTGCGTTTTATGTCATTTTCTAGTGTGCTCGTGGGTTAAAAAATTATGCGGACATATGTCTTTAGAGAATTAAATTGCCTACAAAAAACGGCTTATTGAAAATTTTCGCTGGACAAACCGTTTTTTTTTCTTTGGACAAACCACGAAGGCTAAAAGCCTAAATAATAACGTACCGTGGGTGTCTTAAGCGAGGTAAGAGGGAGTTTCTTGACACGGAACTTAAATACTTGAAGATTTGGGGAGGAAGGAAAGACCTCCGCGGGCAGCAGGTTCCACAACCTAGAAACTCTAGGGATAAAAGAACGAACAAAGTGGGAAGTTCGGGGCCTGTCCAGTTGGACCGTATAGGGATGCATACGCGCGGAACCACGAGTTTCTCTGTTAGGAACCGTAAGTGGAGGAACTAAACTGGACAATTCTTCAGAGCAGAAGCCATGGAAGTACCTATAAAAAAGCGATAAATCCCCCACAGCCCGACGATGTGCAAGAGAGGGAAGCCTTTCTGTAAGTGAAGGATCATTAATGAGACGAATAGCTCTTCTTTAAATAGAATCAAGAATGCTTAGGGTTGTGGGGGACGCCATGCCCCAGATAGAAGGGGAAAAATACTTTTGGCTCGAAAGAGAAATCCAAGCTTTATTGAAGCTGCCGTGGCTATAGATACAATGTGTTTATGCCAGTAAAGGTTACTTTCAAAGGTGACGCCCACAATATTAAAGGTGTCTTTGCTCTGTAAAACTTGGCCGCTCATAAGTAGAGGATGAGTATTTGATGACTCTTTTCGCGACAAGAAACATGATTGTCTTTTGGATGCATTAAAATGGACGAGATTTTTAGCGCCCCAATCCAATATTAAATTAAGATCCTGCGAAAGAGATATCTGCATCGCTCTGCAATTTGAATAATCAAACTTTAAACATTGATATATTTTTTAGGTTTACTTTTTTACTTTAAAATTTTGTAAGTAATGAAAAAACAAATATATAAAAAAAACATAGATTCTAGAAAATAATTTAATGCTCTACATAAAATTTAATGTTTTTAAATAAAGTCGTTCTTTTAAAAGTTATTTACAATTTGAGTTAAAGAAAAAAATAAATTACTGTTTTCTTCATTTTTGAACCAAGTTTTTTCACTCATTGGAACAAATTGATATATTATATCATTAAAAATTATAATTTTTTAAAATATTTTTGCTTAAAATGACTATATTTCATAATATATCCAAACCTGTTCTAGGTCAATTGCTCTTTGTTATAGGAAAACGTAGATTTACTTACCCTAACACCCCCACAGACGCTCAGGTCTACCCACGGTCTACCTGATCGAAAGAACTGTACAGTTTTTTATTTAGGTAGACCTGAGTGTGTGTGGGCAAAACTGTACAGTTTTTTTAACCTGTTCAGGGGACCGAAGTAAAATCAAAAATATCCTATTTGTACCCGCCACAGACACTCAGGTCGACCGTAGAGGTTGTAAAGTTTTTTAACCTGTTTATTTTAAAAGGCGACTGAAGCCGGCATCCTTTGTGAACTCGAGGGTGAACTGGTTTATTTGTAATTGAAAAAATACATAGTTATTGAGTATGGCAACAGAATTTTTTAAACAATGCAAAACATTTTTGGGTTGTTTTTTTAAATTAAAAAAGAATAAACTATAGGTAAACTCCATTTAATAACTTAATGATTATAAATATAATTTAAATGTCATAAAAAATACTAAAATTCAATAAATGTAATATACAAGATGTCCCATAAATAAAAGCTTTTGTGTGCGCAGTTTTTCTCTCCGGTAGTCCGGAGCGCATATCGTCGCCTCAGAGCAACACTAAGACATCTAAAAAAAAAGCGATTCTGAGATAACCACATGTTCAGTATCGCAAATAATGCCTTTACTTAATGCAACACTAAGATATTTCCTAAAAATTTACTGTAATTTAATATAATACATATCCGTCGGTTACCCATGACCTAAAGTTAATTTTGAGTTAGTGCAACTCTAGGTTAAGATAACATATCCTACTGTTTCATAAATTTAAGCGATGAAAAAAAGAAGCAAAAAAGAAACACTTCAAAAGCACCAAGAAGAAAAGGATTTATCTCGTCTGGAGAAGACAAAAGATAAAAATTTGGCTTTGGAAGATAACAATATTATGTTGTGTTCCTATGATTTACAAGCTGTTACTCCACTGCCTAATGGCAATATTTCTTCATTCTACTATAAAAGTAAACTTAACGTTTACAATTTCACGTTTTTTGACATAAAAGATAAATCAGGATTTTGCTACATGTGGCATGAAGGAGAGGCCAAAAGAGGAGCCAATGAAATATCAACTTGTGTTTTTATGTTTATAAAAACAAGTGCTCTAGGAAAAAAGTGGTATTTTACAGTGATAATTGTACAGCCCAAAATAAAAATAAATTTTTGATGGCTATGTATTTATACACTGTTGGAAATTATGACATAGAAGAAATTAATCATAAATACCTTATCATTGGCCACACGAAAAATGAAGGTGATTCAATGCATTCTTGTATTGAAAGAGAGAGATCAAGAGTACCTAAAAATGGCCCAATTTATGTTTCATCTGAACTTGTTACAATTGCCAAATCGGCTAAAAAGAAGGGAAACCCATATGAAATCAATGAGATGTCTACAGAAGATTTTCTGGACGGAAAAAAAATATCTAAAACAATGAGGACAAACTTTAATGTTAATGAAAAGGGCAAAAAAGTTTTATTTAATGACCTAAAAATAATTAAAGTAATGAAAAGTGAACCAAATAAGATTTTTTACAAGACGTCATACAAACAAATAGAATTTGACAGTATAAACATTAGAAAAAAACAAGAACTCAAAATGAAAATCCAATTTTAATCCCTGCTTATGACAAAGCACCACCAATACCAATCAACAAAAGAAACGACTTGCTTAGTTTGTGCAATGATAATTTAATACCAAAAAAACACCATGATTTTTATAGATCACTTACAGCATCCGGTAGTTCCACGACTTACGATTCAGATTAATTATTTAAATTAATTTTTGCTAGTTTCTTTTTAGTTTTGAGTTAATTAATTTGTTTTTTCCCTTATGTAATGTTTTTTGTTTTGTATTAAAAAGTAACACTGTTAATTTTGTAAAAATAAACTTGTAACAGAAAAATTTGCGTTATTTTTGCATTAAAAAAAAACTAATCATAAACTTGAAAACCAATTTAGTGTCCACTAGGACATCTAACTAAGATTTTTGGAAATGTTAATAATGTTTTTGTGCAACAGTAGGATAAGTTGTTTTTTTCTAATTATTTTTTACATTTTTTTTTGACTGGTACACATAATATAAAGCTAAAAGAAGCTATGTGACCTGTGAAAACCGTATTTGAAAATATTTTAAAATAAAAAAGATATAAGTAACTGAATTTTTGCCAAATCTTTATTTGCATTTTTCTCGAAACCGGTTTTTTTACATGTCTTAGTGTTGCTCTGAGGCGACGATATAGAGTGTTTCCCAATTTACGGTAAAAAATTAAAGGTTGTGTTGTAAGATAGTAAGTTCCCTATTTACACTTTTTTTCTATTTCAAATATTAACGAGCTACGGAAGAAAAAAAGTGGACAAAACGGTTTTTTGAAACATCCAGTAAGCCATGATTATTTTGAACGAAATAAAAAGCGATTTAAACTAAGAACTAAAAAATACAGTTCTTTTCCCATTTAACCATCTTTGTACCGGCAGCGGTTTTCAAGATCACTGTACTAAACATCGAAAATAGTATACCCTGTAAAATACATTTTATCAAAGAAGGAAAGTTAAATACTTTCCTTCTTTGATGGCCTCAATAAGAAATATTTTATTCTTAAAAAAATCATAAAAAAACAATAAAATAATACAAAACTATTTACATATATTGTGGCACAGCAATACCGTCATTTGTCATTTAACCAAAACATTTATTTAAATTATATAATTTTTAAAAATTACATCCTTTACCTGCTAAACTTTATTTTTCATTATAAAGAAATCTGTTTACGGCCGACCGAAGGAAAAAACTGTACAGTTATACCTGATTGCCCCACACACGCTCAGGTCTCAGGTCTACCTGAATAAAAACTGTACAGGCCTACCGTGGGTAGACCGTGGGTACACCTGAGCGTCTGTGGGCAGCGTAAGATAGTTTGAAATATAACAGTTTTTATCGGGTTAACAGATGGGTGAGGGTCGGTTTTTATTCGGATATCTTACTAAAGGTGCCTTTATATTGGGCGATTATTTTTAAATCTTACTTAAGGGCTTTTATTTAAATTAAATATATTAACGCACGTCTTAATAATTATTACAAATATCATAGTTAACCATAATAAACAGTAACAATTATGTCTTTTGCATAAACTTAAACCTCACCGAACTGTGAAAAACAAACAAGTGTTAAAACGCTCCTAAACTCGTAATCTCTTTAATCTTAATCATAATTTTTACTTCACTACTTCCTATCTCTAAAATCTCACCAATTACAATTATATTACCCTATTTAAACTTCGCTTAGCTCTAATTAGTTGGTTTGAGCTTTAAGGCTCGTTAACACATTTTTAATTAATTTAAATTTCTCTCTTACTGTTTCCTTAATCCCGTCTAACTCGAAATGAGAAGAGGAAACAGATTTTTAAATGTTTCAGTGGGAATTTGTGAAAGGAAGAAAAGGGTGTTGAGGATTTTGAAAGTGTCACGAAATTTAAAAGGATTTTTAAGTTATATTTTAAATGAGCTTTTTTGAAAAAGGTCTTTTTACACAAGTAATTGTGGATTTCCGAGGATTTTTTTGTATTAGGAGTTATTAATTACATACTTTGATTTCACTCTAAACAATATACAGGGTGATATAAACTTTAGTACAAATACTGTGTAAGTTCTGTTCAATGTTCGGTACAGGAATCTTAAGGTACATTTAAATTGAAGCGAACACGAGCGAATGAACGAATTAACGAAAATAAGTTGTATTGTTTTTTACTATATATAGTAAAACTAATGTTTAAAATTCGAGTTAATTTACTAAAAGCTTTTTTAGAAATTTGAAGTTATAGATATTACTGTTGCATAGGGACAAAGAGTAACCTTATTAAACACGTCCCTTTGAATCAATTAAAGAACTATTAAAAAAGCAATAAATTGCAGCAATAATAAAATGATTGTTGATAATATGGGTTTTTTTTAAATTAAAATTACTAAAATAGGGACTAATAAAAATACATTTTATATTTATATATATACAGGGTGGCCATTTGAAAACGAAACAGAGCTAATTTTGGGCACACCAGGTCATTTAAGGAAAAACGCTCGGACCCGTCAATTTTTGATTTTAAGGGAAAACTTTTTTGTCACTTTCATCCTCTGGATTGCAACCCTAAAGCAGGGATAAGACTTACCCCCAAAATCCTAAATGGAAAGAGGGGTCAAGTGATATCTTATTTTGAAGGTCTCTTAACCCTGATTACTTCTGCCCAGCTTGAAGTCCCTGCTATTATTTTCGGTGATCCGACAGTTTGTCAAAATTTCCATTTGAAAACGAAAGAGAGCCAATTTTGGGTACACCAGGTCATTTAAGGAAAAACGCTCGGACCCGTTAATTTTTGATTTTAGGTTAAACCATTTTTTTTTCACTTTCACCACCTGAATTGCAACCTTATAGTAGGGGTAAGACTTACCCCCAAAATCTTAAATGAAAGAGAGGTCGAGTAATACCTTATTTTGAAGGTCTTTTAACCCCAATTACAACTGCCAAGTTAAAAGTCTCTGCTATTATTTTCGGTGAGACGACAGCTTGTCAAAATTTCCATTGGAAATCGGAACGTCAACGAGCGTCAATTTTTTATTAAAGGGGAACATTTTTTTACCCCCTGAATTGCAACCCTATAGCAGGGCTAGACTTACCCCCAAAATCTTAAATGAAAAGAGGGGTCAAATTTGGCAGTTGTAATCAGGGTCAAGAGATCTTCAAAATAAGGTATCACTCGACCCCTCCTTCTATTTAAGATTTTGGGGGTAAGTATTTCCCCGCTATAAGGTTGTAATTTAGGGAGTAAAAGTGTCAAAAAATGTTTCCCCTAAAATCAAAAATTGACGGGTCTGAGTGTTTTTCCTTAAAAGACCTGGACCCAAAATTAATTCTGTTTTGTTTTCAAATGAAAATTTTGACAAGCTGTCGTATCACCCAAAATAATAGCAGAGACTTTTAATTTGGTAGTTGTAATCAGGGTCAAAAGGCGTTCAAAATAAGGTATCACTCGACCCCTCTTTCCATTTAAGATTTTGGGGTAAGTTTTACACCTGCTATAGGGTTGCAATTCATGGGGTAAAAGTGACAAAAAAAATTCCATCTAAAATCAAAAATTGACGGGTCCGAGCGTTTTTCCTTAAATGACCTGGTGTGCTCAAAATTATCTCTCTCTCTCTCTCTCTCTATTTTTTTCTTGGTTTTGGTCCCTTCAGGTCCAATCCACCACTCTCCCCCTTCCGGACTATGCTTTCCAGGGCTTCGTCGGCGAAAAATCTGGATAATCGAGCTCGTAGCTCCCAGAAATTACAAAAAGAAAACAAACAATTCAACAATCGATGCAATGCATAAATTGTCGGCTGTCAAACCAAGATCTGCTACTGGTGTTACGTATAACCTTCACTTTCACTACTGACAGTTCCCATGGCACGCCCATCTATTTCTCGCCATTTGAGAAATACCTCGTGTTCACTACCAAACAGGATACCATCAGCTTATAGGAATCTTCGCTCACAGCGCTTAGATCCAGAAAAAAGATGCCGTCAATTTAGCGTAAATCTTTCCTTGATCCCCGAAGGTAAAAACGTTCGTACGACACCTCTAGCCGCCACTCCGGGAAGAACTTTGTAGTCCTCTACGCACGTCCGCACTGTCCGGAGGTCAAACAAAGAGTCTGCCCAAAATTAGCTCTGTTTTGTTTTCAAATAGCCACCATGTATATTTAATACTCGGGTACACAGGGATTTTGGCTTAGACAAATTGACCCACTTATCATATTCACCTCGACCTATACAATTTAATAGAATATGCAGATTTAATAAAATAATTTCGTGCCAAATATCCGGAACTACCCCAAAAATCTCAAATATTTTTGTTTTTATTTCGTTTATCCGAGAAAAGCAACTAATTTTCCGGTATACCCGCGACTCGACGATATCCGCTTCGCTATCCGCGTCCTTGCATACATTCCAATAAGATCGGCTGATTGAGCCTCTCAAGATGGCGTTCGACGCGATGAATAAAACATCGGATCCTCCGAATGAAATTGAAAATTGAAAAGAGCCTTCGAGTGTATATGCGGAGTCGCTGAAGTCTTTTAAGGGATTCTAGCAGGTGATGCGAAAAGAATATAGTCTACTGTGTGTTTATTAGCTTGAATTTTTATTTAGATTTTTATTTTAAGATTTTGATTTGCTTAGAAATATTTGGTAACCTAGGCGCTGGTAAGGGGTGTACTTGCATCCCCTTGTCTTTTGGGTACTGTAAGGAAATGGATGAAAAAGAACATTTTGTAGGGTGAAAATTCAAGTTTTGTTTGCCCTAAAAGGTTTTACCCTTTTTTACTCAAGACCTGTATATGAAAATGTTTAAAGAACAGTCGTTTAATTAGATAAGGACCTTCCTATTTTTGCTCTTTAAATTATTTGGTGATCCTCAACATTTTAAAGTTTTTGGACCCCCCTGAATGTCATCTTGCCGGCAATATAACTAGATGGTCATGGATCATGACGGAAGCTCAGGACTAAAAAAAATATACCAAACATCTTTTTTATGTCCTGTCTATGTTATGGGCAACATAATTTATTTTTTTATGTAAAACACAAAACATTTTTGTAATAAGCTTTATTATTTTTATAAAAATACCTATCGAAATAAAAAATGCATATCGATCATTTTACCCCTCGGGTGCGGGTAAGATGATCCTCCAACCAATTACACGAAAATAAAAATAAACAACTTTTAAATATAGTAAAAAACATACTGAATGCTAAGATCATAGGTCACACACAAACGTCTTTTTTTTGCTTACTCTGATCATGGGCCCACTTTCAACAGCTTCTGCACTGGGTCTTGCCTTTTTCGCCTGCCGATTGATAATATTCCTTATTGCAAAATAGGCATTTCGTATTTCGTATTTTTGTGTTTATCTTTATAAGAAGAAAAAATATATTTTTTCTTTTTCGAGCGGTATTTTTTATCTCTTTTGAGAGGATCATTTTACCCCATCGGGCATGAAATTTTTAAATACCAATTATTTTTTAAGCATTACCCTAATAAAATTAATTATTATATATAAATAAACAGCTATCTGAGCCTAGATTAGATAATATTAGCTTGAAGGTGAATTATAATCCTCTAAGACTGCAACCTGCTCAGGTTTATTATGTATCCTCCATCCCTATGTTACAGCACACTATTCAAGCCGGTCTCCACAAGCTTGAAACTGGCTCTTTGGTAAATGTTGCTGCTTCAGGTTGTTCCTCACCCAGCCTTGCAAACCGCAGACGACAAAGGGCTTCACAGTAGCACCATATGTGTTCTGCGGTTTCTTCTTCTTCCTGGCAGAACCTGCATAGGTTTTCTTCTGCCCGGCCTATTGTTTCCAGGTGTTTATTTAGTCTGCAAGGACATGTCAGTTGACCCACTATAATTCTTACTGCCTTCCGGTTGTAATTCGGAAGGTCTTTTGTAAACTCCGGCGCGTATGCGTTTATGAATTTTTCGCCTGACGCTGTCTTGGTGTTATTAACCACCAGTCTTGGGATTCCCTCATGAACCATGATCTAATAGATGACCTTATTTGGCATGACGGAATACCACAGTAGGGCTTAGGGCCTACCATTGCCCTGCCACCACCCTTCTTTGCCAGCTTATCGGCTTCCTCATTGCCCTGGTGGCCCTCATGGCCTGGTACCCAGACAATAGTTAGCTTGTTAGACCAACCCACCTCTTCCAGGGCGGTTATGCAGTCCTGCACCAGCTTAGAGCTGATCTTGCATAAACTGACCGCCCTGATGGCTGCCTGGCTGTCCGAATAAATTACTATGGTTTATCTCAGCCTAACAAAAAGCATGAGAGTAAACTTTTAATTAACACTACATAACCTGAAAAAACTTACAAAAGTTTATAGCTTACTTTACTTTAAACATGAAAAAAAAACAAACATTCACTTACTGCCCATTTGCTTAAAACTAAAATAACTTCTTGAAAGTTCCCTGTTAAAAGATGGCCAGCGGAGAATTATTACCACGTATTGGTGTTTAAGTGGTGTTACAGGTAAGGCCAAAGCTTAAGGGATCATTTTAACCCGAAGGGACAGATCGCCCCTACACTGAACTCTTAAGATAGGGAATTTACCTGACCGACGTATTTGTTTTCCAGGAGCTACATGTCATAATTAACAAAGATGCAAAGTTTAAAAACATAACAGACTTTTACATTTAAAAAAACACATGATAAAACAGTCAAACATTAAACATGATTTGAAAAGACATCACTGTATACATTTTTCTATCCCTGTGTTTTTAATTAATTTATGATTTTCGCTAATCTGCTTTAATAAAATAACTAAAACATGCTTTGCATCGATGATAATTTTGTCAGGCTGAATGAAGCACCCATGATACTCCGTGCTAACGAATCAATTGCATTACTAAAGTAAAATTATCCCAAATCATCTCCTTAAATAGGCTAAGTAAATAAAAAAGAAACCCAATTTCATTAAAATCAGAGTCCTCCCGTCACATCATACGCTAAATCAGGATTTATGCGGCAATATCTAATACTTTCTCCCAATTAAGAGCAAACACTCGGACCGTATTTTATCTCCTATTATTGTTTGCCATCTTTTTCGAATTACGGCACAGTCTGTGTGTGTACATAAATCCCGATGGAGATAAATCAAGGAGGCCAGGCTGGGTCGGCTGGACCGACAACGAAGACACAGTCTGGAATTAGCGAGGACACGCGTGCCGTTCTGCTAGATTAAAAACGTGATTCTATGGTCATCAAGGATGAGTCTGCAGTTGCAGTCTGGATATAAATTATGTTCTATAAAAGGATTGATTTGATTTTGGAATTAAAAAACTGATCAATCAAGGCCGACGGTTTTTATTTTTTTATCTAAAATGTAACACATGGTCCCAACTCAAATATACCTATACCAGATACTACTGGCCTACAAAGAAATACTTTGGTAAAGCGAATTCTCTATATATATTTTTTTTCATAAATTAGATGAAATTTTATCGTCAAATCAAAAATTTTGCAAAAATATCGGCCTTTTGCTGATAATTATATGAAATTCAATGTAAAATATAAATTAACGGCAGAAGTTTTTAAATAAAGTGGATAGTTTTGCAAAAAATAGGATGTGTAGATAAAATTTGATTAAATTCATAAAAAAGTACCATTGGGGAAAGCGATGTTTTTTCTCAAATTTTAAAAGAAAAATGTTCTTAACCAAAGTGTTAAAATTAGTATAAAATAGTGTTTAAAATTAATTTAACAATTAAGGTTAAATAAAGGAACTTGGCAATCCTATTTTTCGTTATTCTTTATGCCAACAGCATTTGGTATACTGGGTATTTCTCAATGATGTTTTTTTAAAAGTAGTTCCAACTTAGAATGCACGATGTTAATTGTAAACAAAACAAGAAGTTTTCGGACAATTCTCTTACTATTTTCAACACGCTTTTATTAGCTTGGGTTGTATGTATATATGTATGTATGTAACGGAATCTTTAAGCTTAATCACCAACTTCTTAAGCTTAATTTTCACCAACTTCCAGCGATTCGATTTCTTTGAAACTTTGCACACGTATCAAGGACCCATAACAATGCAATAATCTGCAAACAGTATCCCGTTATCCTGATTAGGATCGCCAGGATAAATAAATTCCTTTATAGATTTTCTGTAGGAGAGTAACAGAGAAAGAGCTAGTGCGCGATCTGCGCATGCGTGCGGTTTCGGACGTACTCTCAGCATAAGGCAGACAGAAACTTGTTCGGAGTAGTTGCGTTCTGAAACCCCATGCAACTTAAATGAAATGATTAGATTACGAAATAGTTCGTGAAACATTTCAATATCACATGTCCGCAAAAAACTAATTGATATATATCGAACTAAAAAATGAAAAATAAAAATAAAAATAGTTTAAAAAACACGCTTTTATATGCAACCGAACTAAAAATTAGAAAATAATTTTTCATTACAAAGAGTTTGTATTACAGTAATAAAAGGTCAAACAATGAATCATAATTATATACCTCAAAATAGAATTATAATAAAATTTAAGATAAAAACAGAATAATTCACTTCAGAATAAAAGCGTGGGGTGCTTAATATATTAAATGTTATAATTATTTTATTTGTAAATATCTATGAGGGAAAAGTTATAAAAAAATAGTAAAATGCACCCTACGCTTTTACTCTGAAGTGAATTATTCTGTTATTATCTTAAATTTTATTATAATTCTATTTTGAGGTATATAATTTTGATTCATTGTTTGACCTTTATTACTGTAATACAAACTCTTTGTAATGAAAAATTATTTTCTAATTTTTAGTTCGGTTGCATATAAAAGCGTGTTTTTAAATTTAATATGATAGAAGGATCTATGACAATTATGTGTGAAACAAAATATCGGCCAAATGCTTGCCACAGCTTCAGTTCAATTCGAGTTCAATGTCCTTAATGTAGCGAATTATCTAATTCTTTTGATCTTGAATTGTTATTGGCTTATTGAAGTACACTTTTGTTTTAAATATCTTTAAAGAAAGAAGTTTAAAGGTGTCTAAACACTTGATTATGGAGGCAAATTAACATAGCACCAACACAAGCCTATTAAATTTCTCGAGTCAGCCATTGTTTCGATGGCTGTGGGGCAAGTGGTACCATCCTGTTAAAACCACATATCGTCCAGGTCCATATTATTAATTTCTCGCCACAAGAATCACCTAATTTTCAAAGATGACACCGGCAGCCCATAAACCGCACCAATCAGTCGCTTTTTGTGGGTACTATCAACAATTACCCTTGGACTCTAAGTTGCTCAAATGCGGCAATTCTGTTTGTTTACGCATCCACAAAGAATGAGATAATTCGGCACATAAACGACATTGAAACTGCAGCAAGTATTCCGTTTTAAACATAATTTTCATAGATCCTTCTATCATAATAGAAAATGTTAAAAGAATTCTCTGAACACTTTTTGTTTTATTTACCATTAACATCGTGCGGTTGGATTGGACCACCCATTACTTTTTTACCTTTAAGGACAAAAGGTATATCATCATTTGCCATAAATATAGATTTGTTGATCTATTCACTTGTTTTTTATTACTTTCGGTTTAACCGGAACTGCCTGCTACTTTCAAAATCCAAAGGAAGGAGTTTTCTCAGTTTTTGAAGAAGCAAATTATAAGCTCGAGAAATCTACTTCCGTAATAGAGTTCCACGTCTCAATCGCTGCAGGTTAACCAAACACAAAACCAGGCTTTGATTGGAAAGAATGGACAAAATATTGTTAATTATAATAACTGTACATTTAATATAAATTGTAATAAAATATAATCCCACCTTGTTAATATAATACCATGTTATAATTCATCAGTTTTAATTAAAGTTTGAAGTTTGGCTTGTTTTTTCGAGAAATAGTTTTGTCGAATATCATTCGAGAAAAAATGGTAATTTTCTAGAAACCTGCGGCAACTCCGATTTGGACGAAATTTGGTATACGGGGGTTTTTGGAGCGCTGATCACGAATCTTGAGATATTCATCATCAGACTCGAAATTTAAATTAGTCCTATTTTTACAATATTTCCCTTCTTTTTGTACAATTCTTAATTTAAAGCTAAAGTGGCACACAATATTTGATTTTCACCTTTTAAAACCCCGTTTTTTACGTATTTTACATTATTTTTGCATTAAATAGCATAGCTATACTTTGAATCATTTCAATCCCAGTGTGCCATGAAGCCCTATGTGTATGTATGGTTGCCGCATTATCAAAGAAAAGCCACGCAATTTAATGCCAAAATAATGTAAAAACGTAGAAAAACGAGGTTTTAAAAGGTGAAAATCAAATATTTTGTGACACTTTAGCTTTAAATCAAGAATTGTGTGCAAAAGAAGGGGGAATATAGTGAAAATAAGCTTAGTTCAAATTTGAACTTTGATGATGAATATCTCGAGAACGAAACGTTTCCGCCAAAAAATTCTTTCAGATTCGTGATCAGCGTCTCAAAAAACCCCCGTATACCAAATTTCGTCAAAATCGGAGTTGCCGCAGGTTTCTAGAAAATTACCGAAAAATTTTCTAGGCGAAATACTTCTCTTGTTTTATTCAAGTTTGTTGCTTTTTGGCAATTTTGTTTATGACATTTATTTAATACCTTATTATTGAAAATATCTTTCACGAAATTGCCAAGGCAACAACCTTTCATACAATCAAAATATTTTCCCGGAAAGTTTTCTCTCTTATGATATTATATACGATAATTATTTATCATATTTTGAATATATTGACACCCACATGTCATATTTTGACACTTTTGTTGTCTAACATTTTTTTATTTTAGTCCCGAATCCCATAATAGTCCCAGAGCTAGTGAACCCTTCGAGTGATGTTAGACATGTAAGGCTATAAATTTGTATAGTGATGAGTCATATTATGCTAAGTACGAAAATCTACACCTGGCAGGCATCAGCCGTGCATATCATCACCCTGTATATTTTTGAAAGTTTTAAAAATTATAAAAGCAAAAAGCTTGGAGCTGTAAGCTTAAAATTTTTCAAGGATTTAGTCAGAGGCGCATTTATAAATTTGCCGCCCGTAGGCTATTTTATTTTCGCCGCCCCTATGTTTATCCTTTTTCATTGAAAAGTATTTTTGAAGAGCAAAAAAAAAAGGTCCTCACTTTCATTTTTACGTCCAAAAGAAAATTGAAATACACAAATTATTTATAAGTACAAAATCTGCCGCCCCCTAAAAACGTCTGCCGCCCCTAAAAACGCCGCCATAGGCTTCAGCCTACTCAGCCTTTGGTAAATGCGCCACTGGATTTAGTTCATTTATAGTAATGTTTGAAAACAAAATGACAGGCGTGTTCGATGAGCACAAGTACCTGCCAGGTAAACTGAAAGGTGTGGCTGATTTGGATGATCATATTTCCAAAACTAAAGTTAGATGTACCTAATCTGGTATTTTCTTAAAGCTCTTTTTCGGATCTTTTAATGGTAATATAATATACGCCTCATTAAAAAACAAACTTTTTTCCCAGGTGTATGAGTGTGTGGTGTGGTGAGGTGTATATTATCACCAGTATCACCGTTAAAAAGATCTTTAAAAATGCTTTTAAAAACACCACCTAAGGTATATCTAACGTTATTTGTTTTATAAATATGGCCATCTAAATTATCCACACCTTTCAGTTCGCCTGGCAGGTACTTGTGCTCATCGAAAACGCCTGTCATTTCTTTTTCAAAGCTTACTATAAATGAACTAAATCCTAGAAAAATTTCAAACTTACAGCTTCAAGTTTTTTTGTTTTAATTGTTTTTTTAAACATTTAAAAATAAACAGGGTGATGATGTGCAGGGCTGATTCCTGCCAGGTAATGATTCTCGTACTTAGCCTGCTATGACTCATCACTATACAAATTTCCAGCCTTACAGGTTTAACGAAACTTAAAGGGTTCACTAGCTCTCCTACTATAATTAGGCTTAAACGGTCAAGTCAATTAGCCATGGAAAAATGACATTATAGCTATTTATGTATCAAGGGCGTTACTAGGACTATAATGCCCTGAAGGTCGAAATAGCCCGAGGGCTAGATTTCGACCTGATGGGCATTATAGTCCAGTAAAGCCCGTGGTGCATACAATGCTTTATGTTTTACCCAAAAAGAGTTTTTCAATGACTAATTACATTATTTATTCGCAATATAAAAATAAGTTGCACCTGTACCTGCATACGTAAGTAGATAATGACTGGTGTTAAGTTTGACTTTGATGTTTCTATCAGTTAGTCAGTTGGCATTTTTTATTTAACGATTTGCTGAAAATGGAAGAAATTCCACAAAATATAAGAGAAAAGGCCATAAAAGCGACCGAAAATCTTTTGCCAGTTAAATCAAGGCAACAGTATGATCGGGAGTATGGCATATTTGGTATTTGGAAAGATGCGAACGCAATTCTTCAAATAACCGAAACCGTTTTAATGGCATATTTTCAGGAACTGGTAAGTTATTGATTTTATTTTAATACATATGTTTAACAAACTTTATTATTTTTAGTCGGAAAAATACAGTCCGAAACTCTCTGGACCAAGTATTCCACCCTAAGGTCTACGTTGATGGTCTATGAAAATATAGACATTTCGCAATACCATCGTCTCATATCTTTTTAAAAGTTAAGTCGAAAGGATACGTCCCGAAGAAGTCTAAAGTTTTGGAAGGAGAACAAATATTAAAATTTATTAAGAAGGCTTCTGATGATATCTACTTGGTACACAAAGTCATATTGGTAATGGGTGTTTTTGGAGGTTTAAGACGAGATGAGTTGGTCAAAATGACTATTGATGACATTGAACATAGAGGAACAGTATTGATTATAAAGGTACCAGAAACTAAAACTTCAACTTTAAAAATTTTTACTACCATTGAAGAAGATTTAGGCGCTTTAAATTCAATAAAAAAGTACACAATATTAAGACCAGCTGGAATAAAGGAGCGAAGATTCTTTCTTACCTATAGAAAGGGTCGATGTACAGTACAACCCATTGGAAAAAATACCATAGGAAGCGTCCCAACATTGATCGCAAAATTTTTAAAATTGAATATTGCAGAAGCTTACACCGACCACTGTTTGCGTCGCACATTGTCAACTTTACTTGTTGAGGCAGGTGCTTCGTTTGAAACGCTAAAACAACATGGGAATGGGAAAGCTCTTCAGTAGCTGAAGGATATATAGAAGAAAATATTTCATCCGATTTTTAGGGCGGAGTAAAAGTTTTTTTAATTTCCATAATCATCCTAACCCTTTTTTTTCAAATTGAACAAGGATGGTTCGTTAGCATATCCTAAAAGAGCATTTTATTTCAAATTATTTGTTACCACAAAAGGCGAAATTTAGGAAAGGTTTTTGTTCCAACAACCATTTAATTGAATAATTTTAAATTATCCTATAAACTAAATTTATTAAATGGTTAGCAGAAAAACTCTTACTCGAAATACCGCCTATTCGCGCATTTAGTGTGACGTCACACGACCTTGACGTTTTTTTACCCTCAAGAACATACCTATTAGAGGCAGTCTTGTCGCTTAGCTGTGCAAAAATCGCATGCTTAAAAAGCAATAAACTTTAGCTTTGCATAATCATAGGGGTCAGCCGGACCAAAAGCGATAGATTATACTCTTGTCATATTTCGTTCTCATGCGTTTTTTCACACTGCCATAAAGGCTGACTCTAGAGGTATATTTTTAAGGCTTTGAATAGAATCCAAACAAACCCCTCTACCCCTCGCCTCTCCGTAAAAAACAAAGGTTTCTATGGAAAATATACTTTATTTTTCATTTTTGTTACATTAGTGGCACTATTTAAGATATTTTATATTAGTTTTATCAAAATGGATTACGAAGAACCTTTCAGCATTATTATCATCGATTAAAGTTCGTAAAAATTATACTTTTATTCACATAGTTAGGTTAGGTGAATGAATATCACAAATAATCACGAAAATTTAGAGTCACAGTGTCACAAATAGCCGACACTAGTCACAAACACTTTAAAACTTACATAATAGTATATTACATTACAAGGGTGGAAAATGACTTATTTTACACGAGTGGGAATTTTGTTGCACGAGGCGTCAGCCGAGTGCGACAAACCCACACGTGTAAGAAAGTGATTTTCACACAAGTAATGTACACTATTTTTCCTACGACCACAAGTTATTCACCAAAAAAACAATAAAAGTTGTTTGTCTTCACGGAAAAAATAAGAAAACAATTGAAAACTTTGCATCACTAGGGTGATATATACTTTTCCTTACTGCGATATATTATACTGTTTAACAATATTTTTATATCAAAAATCACCTACCTGGACGCTTTTTATCATTTAAGAATTGAAAAAGGTCCTCATTAAAAAATATTGCATGGTTTTTTCAATGTAAATCCCATTACCAGCCTGATAACTCCAAATTTATTTTAAATAACAATGACAGCGATGACAGCTTTAAATTATACTTTTGCAACACTAGTGTTGTAAAGTACTTTGCAACACTAGTGTGATATAAGGCATTTTCTATGCATGAAAACAGTGTGCTATGTACTATTTTCACATGTGGTCGCGTTATTATAACTTTCATCACGAATTCCACTAATAAAAATCTATTTTTTGATTCCTTACCTGCGTCGTGACGTCAGAATTAAATGCGCGAATTGGTATAGAAGGAACAGTTTAAAAATGTAAATTCGGTGCTCTTTGGTAAGAAACAAAAATCACAAATAAGTTTATAGCAAATTAATTGGCATGCTTGTCTTCGCGGCCGCCTTTGCTATATTTCTTTATGATATGCCGGTTGATGCAGCTGGTCATCGCACTATGGGATAGAAATTAATTTTTTTGGTCAAAATTCTGAAACTTATCAATGTAACTTAAAATGAGGTGCTTATTATAAATTATTACAAATGCTTTTTGGAAACCTAAAACTTATTTTATGTTATTATAAATTTACACCCCCTTAACATTATTATTTTTTATTGTACAAAATAAACTAAAATGTCAGCTTGTTTGGTTATTATCTCATATGATATACAGGGTACGACAATAGGTATGATTTTTTTAAATGGAATACCCTGAATATTATATCACCACCAAAAATATATTTTATGCTTTAAAAAAATACTACATTTGATGTGTCTATCTCAATTAGTTTCGGAAATATGACCATCCAAATCTGAATACTAATTTTAAATTATTCTTAGATGCGTAATAGAGATACATCTTCCCAACTTTTTTATTTTTTAAAGTATAAAATAAATAAAAACACTGTTTTGTTGGGTAGATTCTGTAGAATCCATATATTTTATCAAAATGCTTTTATCTTTTAGGATATACAGTGTAGGACAAAACATATTAAATTTTAAAATGGAAAACCTTGTAAATTATAAAAAATCTTATACCTGTCCTTACACTCAGAAGTAGCAATAAGTAGGAAGGCAATTGTAAGTACAAAAACTGATAAAGCAAAAGGTAAAAAAATCTTTGACAAAAGTAGCGAGACTTTGCGAGACTGCATCGGAAACACAACAATAGCTCTTATTATTTAAACTCTTTTACTTTTTTAGTAAACAAGGCTAATAATAAACTAAGTAGATTAAATGTTGTATATTTATGTTTACTTAAAATACATTTTCAAGTTTCTTATTATCCCAATAGAAGTCGTCATATCCTTTTATAACTTTGCGTACATGTAGTTTGGAGTATCCACTTTGAAATACACAAGCATGAGCCATTAAAATTTCAAAGTTGCTTTTTGGCCAAAATAATGGATTTCTATCCCATAGTGTATCGGCGCGTCGCTGTAAAGGATAGCGGCGCCTTTGTATAAAATAGTCCAATTGCAGGCGGCCTTTTTATGTTTTTATGTATTATTTAGGGTACCGAATTTGCGCTTTTAAAATGTTCTTACTATACCAAACTATGTAGAATTTATAACTCTTTTAAAATATGCTAACGAGCCACCCTCGTTTTATTAGAAAAAAGTTATTACGATAAATAGGATTTAGGAAACTTTTAATTCGCCTTAAATATTGTGCAACAAAAAAAAAACTTTGTCTGCAAAATCGGTTTACTGACGATAGTTAAACGTGACATCATCGAAATAGTATATTACATTACAAGTGTGGAAAATGACTAATTTCACACGAGTGGGAATATTGTAGCAAGAGGCGTTAGCCGAGTGCGACAAACCCACGAGTGTAAGAAAGTCATTTTTACACGAGTACTGTACACTATTTTTCCTACTACCACAAATTATTCACCAAAAAAACAAAACAGTAATTGTTTCTACAGAAAAAATAAAAACGATTGAGAACTTTGCAACACTAGGGTTATTTTTACTTTGTAACACTAGTGTGATATGTACTCTTCCTCACTGCTATATTCTACTGTTTTGACAATATTTTTACATCGAAAATCACCTACCTAGAAACATTATATATAACTTTCATCATTCCGGAATTTAAAAAGGCCCTTACTTAATAAAAATTGTATGGTTTGGTTAGGTAATAACGGTAATAGTTTAATACGGTTTTCTGCTATTTTAAGGGATTTTTTAAAATTATTGGTACTTACATATTTTATACACTCTTTTAAATAAAACGTAAGTGCATATCCATAATATTCCGTTTTTGAAAAAATATCAGTAAACAAACTTACGGGACCGGGGAGTAAAAAGGGGTGGTGGGTGGGATAAAATTGGTAAAACGAGTTAATGAAACTGAACATCACATGTAAAATTAAGTTTAAATTACATTTTTTCCTCATATTTTTAAGAAAAAATATAAAAATTGTAAATGCATAACGAAAAGACCTAAAAGTAAGAAAAAACGACTACTAAACGTCAGTTATACCATGCAAAAATGGAATGCATTTGGCAACGTCGGAAGGATCTGATTCTATTTATGAATGGATAAAAGAAAGTGGATTCATAAAGGGTGTATTAGCCTCAGGTTTAATTAAGGGATTAAAAAAGATTTAACTAGTTGTTTGAGTACACGAAGACAGAGAGAAAGGAATTTGATCTATAGGAGTTTTTTCTCTGGCGCTTTAGGTCGAACGGTCAAGCGGCAAGGCTGCCTCTATAAAGTGCATGCTCAAAGGTAGGAGGGAGATTTTTAATTTGATCTACTTACCTGACAACACTGTGCCACTTAACGAGCAGTCAGTGAAAGTTGTTTTTTGTGGTTATGTCTATTTTTGTTTATGTTTTAATTTTTTCGGAAATTTTATTATTACTCTTTTTCATATTAGAAGAAAGCTTATACTGTGTAGTAACTTAACGTTAATAAGATGGTTTTCGCTAATTTGAGTTCTACTGTTTAAGTAAGTAAAAAGTTTTGTTTCCTGTCACTTGCAAGACCAATAGCAGTTTTTAGAATGGCATCATAATATATATCACACGAGTGTTGTAAAGTACTTTGCAACACTAGTGCTGTAAAGTACTTTGCAACACTAGTGTGATATAACGCATTTTCACAAGTGGTCGTAGGAAAAATAATTACCTTTTATCGCCGCAACTATCGTTGCTATAAACAATTGACACTACATTCACTTTTCACTGCACGTTTACTTAAGTAGAAGAGAAACAGATGTCTAACGCTGCCGACCACGGGGATTGTGCCTCTTGTCGCTCGTTACGCGCTCTCGCTTGCACTTTAAGCCTTAAATGGAACGCGCGAGGTAACGCCGCATGAGTCATGTTTTTGGTGCGTGCAGCCGGGTCCATCGAGTTATAAGACGTTGTCACGTCAAAAGTAATTTTTGATAAAAGAACTGTCAAAAATGTCATCATGTGAGGCGACACTGTATACAGAAAAAAATATTGGTTGTGCCATTTAAAATGTAAAAGTAGCAGTAATTTCCGGTTAAACCGAAAGTAATAGAAAACAAGTGGATCAATCAATCCATAACTAGGTATCTCAAATATCGACATATAAAATTTCAATTGTCTATTTTAAAAGGTAAAAAAGTTATAGGGAGAACCACCAGGGAGAAATACCTAATATATTTGGTGTGAGTCCGATGTCTCACTTTTTTAGATATAAGAAATAAAAAAATCCTTGGTTAATGTAAGAGGTGGCAAGCAAAATGTAAACCTTCACAAATAATGTAACACAGTTTTACCTATAATACACTTAAAGTGGATAAAAAGGAACAAAGATAAGTGGAAAAATTTGTTTTATTTAATCAAGGAGATATGCATACTAAAACAATTCACTCAGCTTAACAAAACTCTTTTTTTTAATTGATCGGAAAATTGAATTTTCCACTCAATTTTTTAAGCGGAAAATGCTATTTTACAGGACTAATTTACTTTCCGGTCCCTAGTTTACTTTCCGGTCTCTCATTTACTTTCCGGTCCCTGATATCAAAAAATCCTGTTAGCCATGACAAAAATTGTCAGAGTTCAATTGTTACTATTTGACAGTTCAAGATATTGTAAAGTAAAGAAAGCATCATTTTGCCAAAATGGAGTCAGACATGGAAAATCCAGATGAAATAATTGAAGCAGCGTCCTTATTGTCGTTTAAATATAACACTAAAAATTTACACAGTTTTTTTTCCGGTCAATTAAAAAAATATATGTACGATACTCGACCGGAAATAATTTTACGGGTCTCCTCAAAACTACAGGACTCGCCTACGGCTCGCCCTGTAAATGTTTTTCGTCGACCCGTAAAATACCATTTTCCGGTCTAGTAACGTAAATAGCTATTTTATATTTTTGAAGGCGTGAAAGGTGCTTTTGAATTTTTCCGGATTAATCTGCCCCACTTTCCTCTATAATTGAGAATCCGGACTCGGTGTGGCCTTGATGGGGTTATACAGGGTAATTCAAAAATCGATCACGAAACTTAAGGGGGTGATTCTACTTGACAAAATAAGGATAGAGCTTCATAATTTTTTTTCAAAATGTCATTCGTTTTCGAATTACAAGCCGTCAAAGTTCAATTTTTATTTTGGTTTTTTCGCCATATTGCATTTATTTATTCTATATCTATATCTATAATCTAGTTGATATTTGGCACACAAGTCAAGCTTTGCAGATTCTAAAATTTTAAGGCAAAAGTACTTTTTTTTAAATACCGCCAGAGGGCACTTTACCTAAAACATTTATTTACATTATAACTTTTTATTTTGACAGATATCGCAAAGCTGGGGGCGCCATTTTATAGACAATCAAAAACTTTAATAAAAAGTATCTACCTTATTTTTAAGTTGATAAACCTCACCATTTAGGCACCAATAGACATCAAAGTTTTCATCAATTTCAATCAAATTACCTACATACAAACAGGGTTTCCAGTAACTCAACTAACAAACTTTACGGGGCGATTCTACAACAAAAAAAAAAAAAAAAAAACTTCATATAAACATATGTCCTAAACGTCTTAGTTTTTGAACTACGGTATGTTAAATATTTAAAAAAAAACTTTTTCAACTGGATTGGTTAAAAAAAATACAATATGGCGAAAAACCAAAATAAAAATTGAACTTTGACGGCTTGTAACTTGAAAATGAATGACATTTTGAAAAGAAATTATATGAAGCTCTACCCTTATTTTGTCAAGTAGAATCACCCAATTAGGTTTCGTGATCGATTCTTGAATCACCCTGTATATGTGGCCAGACCTTAAGTCTTCAAAAAGAAGATAATGCAAGTAAAAACATTTTAAAAGTAAAGTTTTAAATTTAAGAAAGATGTGTGTTATATTTAATTCATTTAAACGCGACTTTTGGGACATTGATTGACAAATGATTTTGTGTTGTTCCATATTTATTATGATTTTAAGTATAGTAAGAACATTTTAAAAGCGCAAATTCGGTACCCTTTGAAAATAATACAAACTATTTTATACAAAGGCGCCGCTATCCTTTACAGCGACGCGCCGATACACTATGGGATAGAAATCCATTATTTTGGCCAATAAGCAACTTTGAATTTTTAATGGCTCATGCTGTGTATTTCAAAGTAGATACTTCAAACTACATGTACGCAAAATTATAAAAGGATATGACGACTTCTATTGGGGTAATAAGAAACTTGAAAATGTATTTTAAGTAAACATAAATATACAACATTTAATCAACTTAGTTTATTATTAGCCTTGTTTACTAAAAAAGTAAAAGAGTTTAAATAATAAGAGCTATTGTTGTGTTTCCGATGCAGTCTCGCGAAGTCTCGCTAGTTTTGTCAAAGATTTTTTACCTTTTTCTTTATCAGTTTTTGTACTTACAATGGCCTTCCTACTTTTTGCTACTTCTGAGTATAAGGACAGATACAAGATTTTTTTATAATTTACAAGATTATCCATTTTAAAATTTAATATGTTTTGTCCTACACTGTATATCCTAAAAGATAAAAGCATTCTGATGAAAGATAGGGATTCTTCAGAATCTACCCAACAAAACACTGTTTTTTATTTATTTTATACGTTAAAAAATAAAAAAAGTTGAGAACATGTATCTCTATTACGCTTCTTAGAATAATTTAAAATTATTTTTCAGATTTGGATGGTCACATTTCCGAAACTAATTGAGATAGACACATCAAATGTAATATTTTTTTAACGCATTTTAAAACATTTTTTTGGTGGTGATATAATATTCAGGGTATTCCAATTAAAAAAATCATACCTATTGTAGTACCCTGTATATCATATGAGATAATAATAATAGGATTACTGATTAGAATACTACTGAATTAACCAAACAAGCTGACATTTTAGTTTATTTTGTACAATAAAAAATAATAATGTTAAGGGGGTGTAAATTTATAATAAAATATAATAAGTTTTAGGTTCCCAAAAAGCATTTGTAATAATTTATAATATTTTTCCAGTAAAAAACACCTCATTTTAAGTTAGATTGGTAAGTTCCAGAATTTTGACCTAAAAAATTAATATCTATCCCATAGTGCGATGACCAGCCGCATCAACCGGCATGTGGTAGTATGTAATAAGTAAATGAACCTTAATGATAAATAATAAAAATGCTACCATAAGCTTATTGTTAAAATAAGTGTTACACGTAAGGTTGTTAGCTTTACCTAATATGATATGTAAGCAGTTTAGCCATAGACACAAAAGGTTGTTCAACATTAATTAAGGTGAATATAGTTTTGGATTTTTGGTAGAAAAGATGTGTTTAATTTGAGTACGTCCAACCCGAACCTAATTCTAAAAACAGACCCAGTTAAGAATATCATATGGCGATCCTGCCAGCCGTTCGTGCTTAAGTTAGCAAGTTACAATGCCATGACAGAGTAATTGGTTCCATCTAAGAAGACTTAAGTGTTCCCTAAAAGAAAGTTCAAATAATAAAATGGGTAAAACACAATCCAAGGAAGAAGTTATTATAGCACAGAGTGGAAATAGCGGCGGCGTTACCGCTGATGGAAGTAATGGCAATGGCAATGTGTCGACAATGGAAGCTTTGGAGTTGGTCGGCGGTACAGTTTTACTTGTTTTTATTTTTTGGTACTGCTGTCGTCGTGCAAAGAAGACCCTAGAACTTAAAATTAGACGCGAAATTACGCGAAGCCAAGAGCTAGTTTAGTGAACTTAGGATAGAAGTTAGTGAGTAGTAGTGTCTTAGTAGTGAAATAGTGAATTTTAGTGTTTAGGGTGTTAATTGGATAAACATGATGGAGTTAGTTATGGATTCTAGTAGGATGGTCTATAAGCAGTAAGATGAAAAACAGTTTATTAATTTAGTTATATATTATATATATCTATATTTTTTTCTTTTCCTCTTTGTTTTAAATGTTTCAATGGTTAGCGAATTTAAGGAATTATTAGGGACTATTTTAAACTTAAGAAGAAATATTAGAAAAGAGCCTCAAGAACGTAGAGGAAATCTTGAGCGCCTTAACAAATTTTTAAATGAGTTAAAGAAACTTGATGATAAATTTAATGAGCTAAAAATCAATTTTACCAAAGCTGAGCACCATAGAGATGTACTTAATTTAGCTAGCGAAAATTTTAAGGAAATATCTTTAAATATTAATGAGTGTAAGGAAGTATTGTTAGGAAGAGTAGAGATTGCTAACGTAGCAAAACTAAATATACAAAACCCTACGGAAGTGGTTCAAGGCATAAGTGTTATAGGTGAAAGTCCAACGGTAAAAATGGCAAATACATTTGATATGAAAACAGCAGCATCCACATTACCTAACATGGATGGATCGGAAGATTCCACCAAACAGCTAATTAATGCAATTGAGCTGTATAGCGAAATGTTAAATAATGAGGATAAAGCTGTTCTTATTAAATATGTTCTTAAAGTTAAATTAACGCAAAATGCTAAAATGCGCTTGGAACCAACTTATAACACCATTGCAGAGTTAATTTGTGATATGAAAAAACATCTTCTTACGAAAAATCATCAGCTGCCCTAGCAACCCAATTATTTAACTCATATCATAAAATAAATATAGCAAAGGCGACCGCGAAGACAAGCATGCCGATTTATTTGCTTTAAACTTTTTGTCTTTTTTTTTTCTTATCAAAGAGCACCGAATTTACATTTTTAAACTATTCCTTCTATAGTCAAGATGATTTTAATGTAACTACCTTACAAGCTACATATACATCGTCTCGTATATGCAAAAAAAACACATTAACACACATATTAAGCCACACCTATAAGAGCCTCCTTTTACGAAAGCAGCGGCGCACTCGCAAAAGCTCCAATTAGAGAACATCTCGAACGTGTGCCCGTGACAACTGGGGAAACGTCATTAGGCAAATTGAAAGCAGCATCTTAGGGAGACAACCGGCCCGGCAGTTTTTCAATTTTGTTTTCCGTCTAGCAGAGCGATTACCGAGCTGGGCGACTGGCCTATTTGAGCGGCACTCCAGTATGTAGATATAAGGAAAAAGCTAGTTTTCGCAGGTCCAAATGGATGGGAATCGATAAAGGATCCCGGATACCCGGTTAAATTTAAATTATATCATGCGGAAATATATTACATTTACTGCCTCTGTCTTGTATGTAATTTTCAATAATATTTAATTATTAAAATGGATACGCTTTACAAAATGCTACCTTTTCGTACTTTTTATTGTCACTTTTTACAATCAGAAATTTTAAAAATTGTAAAATATCAGCCAGTCAGAAATGTAAACAGGCAATGCGTGGAAAGGAGACAGTCTAACGCGAATGCCGTCATCTAAACATTTTCGATAGAATATCAATAGTGCTTGCTTTGTTACTACATTAGGGTAGGGCGGGGCTAGTTGAGCAATTTTTCACTTCATCGGTTATAGCTCCTCAAAAATAAGTCTTAATGGCTTATAATGCATACTGATTGATTAGCAATTTATCCCTTATTAATAGTATCCATAGTAAATTATTTTTAATAAGTCGAAGTTAGGAGCTACATCTATTTCAATGTAGATAGTCAAGTATGCCCAACGTACCCCATAGGTGAGGTTGAGCAAGGGTATGGGGCTAGTGGAGCACTTAGAAAGTATAGTCAAATCATGGCTTGAATGTTAGATACGTTTACAATAAAATTACATTTTGACACTTTGCATTTTATATTTATAATCTTATAGTGACAAAACAACAAATCTCATTAATAAAACAGCAACGTACCTAGCTTAGCTTAACTATTAGATTTAATATCTATCAATTCATCTTCGTTTTTTAAACTTTTTAGCAGTTTTATTTTGCTTTTCTTGTAATGCCTTCTGTATCTGTTAAAATTGCAGCTTTTCTTTATCTTCTGTTTAATTTGGCTCCTTTTCTTGGACCAGCTTTTGGGTATGGGCGAACTATTTTCAGAGAAAATTTAAGTTAGATAGGTCAGCTCGTTTTCTTTGTTGCTTGTACAAAGTTCGGGTTGCAGCCTCTTTTAAATCCTAAGGAGACTTTAGTAGTCTTACTGTTATAAGTCCGTATCCTATACAATAAAAAAATATGACATTTTATACTTAAAACCGTGGGGTTAGTTGGGCGACTGTAGCTCAACTAACCCCAACCTGAAATTTTAAAGGAAAAGTAAATTTATTTAAAAACCGGTTAACATTATATCCAAAATCTTTATACATATTAAAACTGCAATAAATTTACTTAAGATTAACACTTACCTGATTGAGAACGGAATACATTTAACAATTACAGATAAAATTTTCCGGCTTGCAATTATTTTACTTTTTAATCACAAAATAAGCAATGCGCAAGGATACTTTTCTCGATTGCCGCGTCACCACTAATGGTCGCACAATGAGTTCCCCTCGCGCAACCCCTTCTTTATGCTATTTGATGCTTTCGCGTGCGGTCGATAGTTTTTAAGATATTTTGATTGCCCAACTTACCTCTATGCTCAACTAGCCTCGCCCTACCCTACTGACCATTATACCTTTGATAAATGATTTAAAAAGTTTTTTATGTTGTAAAGTTTAGCTACCAGATCGCACCAATCTTCTCATCAGTCTGGGGTATTGATAAGACAAATAATAAAATCGTTGGGCACGTGAAGTTTCTATCATAATATTTACTCCTCTGGATACGCTACACTCACCGATTTTATTATTTGTCTGATCAATACCCTAGATAGTTGAGAAGATTGGCGTAATCTGGTAGCTACCACCAATCGACTTATTCTTTAGCTTTTAGTAGAATAAAACCATTTAACATAAAAAAACTTTATATATATATATATATATATATATATATATATATATATATATATATATATATATATATATATATATATATATATATATATATATATATATATATATATATATATAAATAAGGAAAAAGCTAGTTTTCGCAGGTCCAAATGAATGGGAATCGATAAAGGATCCCGGATACCCGGTTAAATTTAAATTATATCATGCGGAAATATATGTAATTTTCAATAATATTTAATTATTAAAATGGATACGCTTTACAAAATGCTACCTTTTTCTACTTTTTATTGTCACTTTTTACAATCAGAAATTAAAAATTGTGAAATGTCAGATTTAAAAGTTTTTTTATGGTGGCCCACCATATTCGATACGGTCTGTAGCTGGATAACCATGCGGTTTTTAAAAAAGTAAATACTAGAACATATACAGGTCGGATAAAACCACAATATAAAATTACTTCAGTCTATACAGGGTGTGACGTATCAAAGGTATATTTTTTAAATGGAACATCCTATATTTTATGACGGTTTTAGATTCTACTTTAAAAATAACTCAAGTTTGTTTATAGTACTAAGTGTCTAATTTTATTCGTTTTTGTGATATTTGATTTTTTTGAAAAATGCAGAGGTAAAATTAAATTGATTTTACTTTAACACTTTTAACACTTTAAACTTTAAAATGTGTAACAAGATTAGAAAAGTCTGCCATATCATACGTAGGTCAAATCAAGATCAAATATTGTACAGGATGATCAAAAATATTTTCAATTTTTCAGAAAATCAAATAGCCATATCTCTCTTATTTTAAATGGAACACCCTGTATTTTTTACGTCACGTGATGACAAATAAAATACTCTTTTCAAATGGTGTATAGGTTGCCTATACCTATCTTATGTGCTTTTTAGTAAAATCTGTTTTTACAAATTTTTAGTTCAAATGTTTATTTAAATTAAAGTTGGCTGTGACATAGCAGCCATTAATATTTTTCTTAGGAAAATAACAACGACCATTTATGGATTACTAGTATTTTAATCAGTTTAAAAGAAATTTCAATGATTTTAAATAAAAACCCTTCTTCTACAACAACAAGATGATATAATACTGGTTGGATATGAAAAAATGGTTTACTTTAGTCTAGAGTTAATCTTGAAAAATATTCCAGGAGAAACCATCTGATAACCTTAATAGTTGCTTTAAAAAATTTGACATAGTAATTATGGATAATGGAAGAAACGAGTTATAGGTCACAGAATATCGTCATAACTGACCAGAGTCGTTATTAGGATTGTTTAAAAACAAGTTTTATCATTACCACATTCAGCTGAAATAAGTATTATTGGAAGTAGCATTATAAGCAACTAATGAATTTATTTTCTTCTGTAAATTTTAAAAATAGTGGCAGATAATACAAAATCTTTTAATTTTGTGCTTTTTTCCAACAAATTTACATTTTGCAATAACGGCTTAGTAAATAGGCATAGCTATATCACAGCCTACTTACATTTAAATAGATTTGGAATAAAAATATGTTAAAACGGAATTTACTTAAAAAGTATAAAAGATGGGTATAGGCAACCTATACACCATTTGAAAGAGCATTTGGTTTGTCATCATGTCGTGTAAAAAATACAGGGTGTTCCATTTAAAATAAGAGAGATATTGCAATTTGACTTTCTAAAAATTGAAATTATTTTTGATCACCCTGTATAATCTATGATCTCGATATGACCTACGTATGATAAGGCAGACTTTTCCTAATCTTGTAACAAATTTTAATGTTTAATGAGTTTATATTATTAAAATAATATTAATTTAATTGCACCCCTGCATTTTGAAAAAAATCAAATATCACAAAAACGAATAAAATTAGACACTTGGTACTATAAACAAACTTAAATTATTTTTTTATGTAGAATCTAAAACCGTCATAAAATATAAGGTGTTCCATTTTAAAAAATATAGCTTTCATACGTCACACTTTTTTAGACATCCTGTATGGAGTAAAATAATTTTATACTGTGGTCTTATCCGACCTGTATATGTTTCAGTATTTACTTTTTTAAAAACCCCATGGTTATCCAGCTACAGACCGTGTCGAATATGGTGGGCCACCCTGTATATATATAATATATTAAAATTTTTAGTTTTGTTGTTTAGTTGATACTTATTATTCCATTAAGTTAAGTACATTCATTTCAGAATAAGCTCTATTCTAATAATCAAGCCCTTTTATTAGATATCTGTATTGGTGGAAAATATGTAATCCTTCATTTTGTGGCGGCGGCCATCTTGGATTTTATTTTTTTATAGTAAGCTCTCTTCTACCAATCAAGCCCTTTTATTTGATACCCACATTGAGGTTGAAGTGAAGTAATATGTACCATCGTGCCCAAACAAAAATGGGACAATAAAATCCAAGTAGGGAAGTGTCTCCTGGGCTATAAGAAATTCCATTTCTTATATTACATTGCTTTGACAACATTAAAACCTAATATTCTAATAGACCAGGAGATTAAACTAGATTTTGTTGTCCCAGTTTTTTTTGCACGATGGTACTCTTCTATTTTGTATCAGCAGCCATCATGAATATAAAAACATAAAGAAAGTATTATATGTGTGTGTACCATATTTCAGATTGATCTGTGATCAGGTAGAGGGTCAAATTCCAATAGCTAAATTTGACCCAAATTACAAAGACCTAAATAAATAAACAAACAGGTCAAGCTAAGTAAAAACGTTTAATTATTAAGATAGAGACGCTTTACATTAAGGTACCTTTTTTACGTTTCTTTCCCACTTTCTACAATTAGAAATTATACAAATTGTAAAATATTAAATATACTCTTAAAAAAATATTTTTTTTAGTTTTGTCAATTTTAGGTGACAGTGATCACTTATTTTTAATTTTTGTCCCTTGCTGTCTTGATTGCTGTTTTGACTCCGGCGTATCCTTCGGATTCTAGTTTCATAAAAAGTAACAAATCGGCAAAAATGTCCGGTAGGGTAATTCTAAAACAATATCAAACCCTCCATTGTGATCAAACTTATATGTTAATTCTGAAAACTTTTTCTAAATGAATATTTAACAGGAAATATAAATGTCTAAAGATATAAATTGTAATTGCAATGCTGGCGCAAGCGACCAAAAATATACCCAGAAATAATTACTTATTGCCTTTGATGTGCAAAACTAAAAGTTACCAAACTTACTTTCTAATTCTGTAAACTTTTTCCAAATTAATATTTAACAGGAAATATAAATGTCTCAAGATATAAACTGTAATTGCCATAGTAGCGCAGGCCACCGAGAATATACCCAGAAATAATTACCTATTGCCTTTGCTGCGCAGAGCTAAAAGTGATCGGACTTATATTTGAATTTTGTAAACTTTTTCCGAATGACTATTTAACAGGAAATATAAATGTCTAAAGATATAAATTGTAGTTGCAATGGTAGCGTAAGCGGCCGACAATATACCCAGAAATAATTACTCATTGACTTTTCTATGCAAAACTAAAAGTGACCGAACTTACATTTGAATTCTGTAAACTTTGCCCAAATAAATATTTAACAGGAAAGATAAATGTCTAAAGATACAAATTGTAGTTGCTAAGGTAGCGCAAGCCGCCGAGAATAAACCCAGAAATAATTACTCACTGCCTTTGCTATGCAGAATTAAAAGTGACCGAACTTACAAATGTAATTCTGTAAACTTTGCCCAAATAAATATTTAACAGGAAATATAAATGTCTAAAGATATAAATTTTAGTTGCGATGCTAGCCGCAAGCGGTCGAGAATATACCCAGAAATAATTACTCATTGGCTTTGCTATGCAGAACTAAAAGTGACCGAACTTACATTTGAATTCTGTAAACTTCGTCTAAATGATTATTTAACAGGAAATATAAATGTCTAAAAATATAAATTGTAGTTGCAATGGTAGCGCAAGCGGCCGAGAATAAACCCAGAAATAATTACTCACTGCTTTTGCTATGCAGAACTAAAAGTGACTGAACTTACAAGTGAATTATGTAAACTTTGCCCAAATAAATATTTAACAGGAAATATAAATCTTTAAAGATATAAACTGTAATTGCAATGGTAGCGCAAGCGACCAAAAATATACCCAGAAATAATTACTTATTGCCTTTGCTGCGCAGAACTAAAAGTGACCGAACTTACATTTGAATTCTGTAAACTTTGCCCAAATAAATATTTAACAGGAAATACAAATGTCTAAAGATATACATTGTAGTTGCAATGGTAGCGTAAGCGGCTGAGAATATACCCAGAAATATTTACTCATTGACTTTGCTATGCAGAACTAAAAGTGACCGAACTTACATTTGAATTCTGTAAACTTTGCCCAAATAAATATTTAACAGGAAATATAAATGTCTAAAGATATACATTGTAGTTGCAATGGTAGCGTAAGCGGCTGAGAATATACCCAGAAATATTTACTCATTGACTTTGCTATGCAGAACTAAAAGTGACCGAACTTACATTTGAATTCTGTAAACTTTGCCCAAATAAATATTTAACAAGAAATATAAATGTCTAAAGATATACATTGTAGTTGCAATGGTAGAGTAAGCGGCTGAGAATATACCCAGAAATATTTACTCATTGACTTTGCTATGCAGAACTAAAAGTGACCGAACTTACATTTGAATTCTGTAAACTTTGCCCAAATAAATATTTAACAGGAAATATAAATGTCTAAAGATATACATTGTAGTTGCAATGGTAGCGTAAGCGGCTGAGAATACACCCAGAAATATTTACTCATTGACTTTGCTATGCAGAACTAAAAGTGACCGAACTTACATTTGAATTCTGTAAACTTTGCCCAAATAAATATTTAACAGGAAATATAAATGTCTAAAGATATAAATTGTAGTTGCGATGGTAGCGCAAGCGGCCGAGATTAAACCCAGAAATAATTATTCACTGCCTTTGCTATGCAGAACTAAAAGTGACCGAACTTACATTTAAATTATGTAAACTTTGCCCAAATAAATATTTAACAGGAAATATAATTGTCTAAAGATATAAATTGTAGTTGCGATGGTAGCGCAAGCGGTCGAGAATATACCCAGAAATAATTACTTATAGCCTTTCCTCAAACTTTTCATTAATGTTGTAACACGAAAAGCTAAACTTTATAACTCCGGCGCAACGTAGTTTCGATTTAATAATCCCTCGTTTAATTAGAGTTATTACGTTAATAACAACAAGAAGGCGGGCAACATTCGAGCCTCGCAATTACTTTTCATTATAATTAGATGATTCAAAATGATGCGAAATATGATTCGAAAAAAGATATAATGATTCGTAATTATCGCCGACTTGACAAAATAAAAACTTTTAATGAATTTAATAGGCGTTTGGATCAAAAAGATGTTTCTTTTGAGCATTTCAACGGTAACGTAGTTTTAATTATGATTTATTTTGTGTGTACACTCGGGACAATAGCTACGAAGACTAACCAGAACTAGATATACAGGGTGATTTAAAAATTGATCACCTATTTGACAAAATAAGGGTAGAGCTTCATATAATTTTTTTTTAAAATGTCATTCGTTTTCGAGTTACAAGCCGTCAAAGTTCAATTTTTATTTTGGTTTTTACGCCATATTGCATTTATTTTTTAACCAATCCAGTTGATAGTTGGCACACAAATCGAGCTTTGCAGATTCTAAAATTTTAAGACCAAAGTACTTTTTTAAATACCGCTAGAGAGTACTTTACTTAAACCTTAAAATTTATTTACATCGTAACTTTTTTGACAGATATCGCAAAGCTGAGAGCGCCATTTTATAGACAATACTTAATTTAACTTAAAAAATAAGATACTCTTTATTAAAGTCGATAAACCTTACCATTTAGGCACCAATAGACATCAAAGTTTTCCTCAATTTCAATCAAATTACCTACATATATACAGGGTGTCCAGTAAATCAACCGACAAACTTAACCAAACGATTCTGTTAAATATTTAAAAAAAAAAGTTTTTTTTTATATTTAACATACCGTAGTTCAAAAACTTAGACGTTTAGGACATAGATTTTTGGCACAAAGTTTCAAAATTGCATGTAAAACATTGTGTTAAAACGTGTCCGATAAAAAAGTGACGTGTTTGCCTAGTCCGACACCAGAAATATTTGACATTGACAGGCTGGGTTAAAGCGCCGCTTCCATATGTGGCGGTATGAATATTCGTGGTAGACACGTCAAAAAGAACCCCCTAAAAAATATTTTAAAGTGTTCTTATCATAAAGCCCATTTCATTACTGGCTCAGGCACTAGTATAAGGGGTGAGTTTTCCCGGAAACTAATCCGATTTAAAAAAGTAAAAACCGGTAAAAAGAAAATTTAAAACCCTTTAAAATGAGGTATCACTAGCCTCCTTTCCCAATTTAACTTTATGACGTTTATGTTAGTGGGAGAAGGAGTTGTCAAAAAAATATATCCTACCAAAAATAACAATTGACATTTTTAGGAGTGTGTCAATGACGGAATTATTTAGGGTAACTCGTTTTAATTGCAAATCACCGGAGAGTTTTAGCTTAAAAATAGTAATAAGGTAATGTTGGTCATTTTAAGTGTCAAAGCAAAATAATACTTAATTATTTTGTTTCTGTCGCAATCCCTCTACACCTAAATTAACCGAAACAATCCTACATCAATTATTACTGATGGTAGTACAGCGAGTTCGTCGTACCTTTCCCACCGAACATACACGTACTCGTCGGTTGGAAATTCTAATTTCTTGTTGTGGTTAGGCTTCATTTGCAGCTAATTACTTAAGCCAAACGCAGGTGTAAGGTTCAATTTCTTAAGAGAATTGTATACGAGATGTTGATTTAAATTACATCATGCGTCATGACCGCTCGAACGGAACGAGGCTTGTTTCGAATGGAAAACGAACATTTATAGTGCGAGGGCAATTGTACTTTTTTAGCTTCTACGAGGGCTGGACTTAGTGAGAAGTTTAGGTACTGTTGAACGTACAGAAATGATTAAGTGTAGTACTAGAAGTTTCTCTGTTGAGAGCTGCAAAATAAAGAGTTATACTGGACGACTTATCGGAGGAAGATATATGTATTACCCTGGATTTTCTTTCCAGGTCCGGCTTATTTAGATTGGTTTAAAAATCCAAAAACTGGAGTGAAGGGTACTATCGTACTATGAATGGAACTGGTTGTAAAAGAAAGAAGAGCTCTAAGGCACCATAGCATAAACTTGGTAAAAGTTTGAAGAGTGACTATCCACAATACCTAATATACGTCGATCAAAAAGATAAGTAGAGAGCCAAGATCTGAGTTAATTTGAAAAATCGTGGAAGGGAAGTTTATTGAGAAGCGCATCATGCCAGACCTGGTCAAAAAAGCCTATAAATATGAGGAGCTCCAGATCAAAACGCAGTTTTTGATAAAACACAATTTTTAGAATCATTTTCAATTTTTACTGCGCGTTTTTTATTTATGAATTTTAAAAGTTTTTAATCCAAATATATTTATATATTTTTTAAATAATATATTTTGCTTAAAGGACTTTTTAAATATAAATATTAAAACGTGAAAGAAAACTTGTAAGCTACTTTGTATTTTATCAAAAACAGGGTTTTGATTTGGAGCTTCTCATATATCAAAACGTACTATATGGGATTTACCAAAAATATCAGAGACTTCTTCTAATTGTGTGGTACTAAGCAAGGAAGGCCTGCCATAGATCTCTTGTGACGAAATCCATATACTGCCTGTCATGCAAAATTTTGTATTTTTCCAAATACTTAAAAGAGTGTTATCCACAATAACTGAATATGTCTATATAAAAAAAAATTAATGTAAATAATTTCCTACTGTCGTTACTATCTACAAAAAAAAATCTCCCTTTCTCGACGGTTAAGAGAAAAACTCCTGCTTTTTATGTCGTTCACCAAAGAACTTCTGCACTGATGCGGTTCACCTATCTCACCGGACTTGCTTTGCTGTCTCTGCTGTTAGCCCCGTTGCAAGACGATTAACCAGCTCCTCCCTTCCGGACTATGCTTTCCAGGGCTTCGTACGTGGAAAATCTGTATGGTCGAGCTTTCCGCTCCCAGAAATTCTGGTTCAAATTATTCAAATATTTACTTTTGTTCGATACGAAATAATTATCGATTCAATGCATAAATTGTAGCTGTCAATTCAAAAAACTGCTACTGGTATTGTGCATAACCTTCACTGTCACTTGCTGATGCTTCCAGTAGAGGGCGCCACCGCACTCGGCCGTTACGGAAACACGTGCACACCGCTAACATAAAAACATCAGGTTTTTAGGAATCTTTACTCACAGCGCTTAGTTCCAGAAGAAAGATGCTATCAATTTAGCGTGAGTCTTTTCTCGATCCCCAAGGGCACAGAAACACCCTCACAGGGCTTATGTAAGTGGCTTCATAATATAATCTATCCTTTGCTTCCGCACTATAAAACCAATTTTTATGAATGAACTACACAAATGAGTTTTCGATTGATATTCAATTATTATTGTATGTTTTTTCTATAAAATCCTGTTCTTCTTAAATTCTTGCCTTCACTTAACAATAAATGAGTATCGATTTTATATTTTAAAAATTCGAAGCGTGAAAATTATATATATCTATTTTTAAATGTTAATTCGGCATACCATCGTTTTTTGTTAATCTTAAGAGTTACCAAAGAGGCTTGACGCCACTGGGCTAACGTAGCATGAGTGTCTTTAAGTAAAAAGTAATTTATTAATACGGAACTTCAATATATACAGGGTGTTTAAATTTACGGGCGTATATATAGCCTTTTTATGGGGGGATCTGACTATCTGACTGCCAAGAAATTTAGTATGGAATTAATTTTGAATAGCCAAAATAAAGGTCTCTTTTTAAAACACATTTTTTCTCATCACAATTTGTATTCTTGGGGGTATTATCCTAATGCATTAAATTTTTTGAAAAATTTATCTAGGTAATTTGTTTTAACAAATAGCATGAGCGAGAGTGGTTGCGTGGTCGCGAATGCTATTTGTTAAAAAAGATTACTTACAAACAAATATTACAATTTTTCCAAAGGCAAAATTAGATGCGCGAGGGATTTTTGGTAAGATTATGTCCTGAGTTAAATAAACATCTTATTTTGCTACAACATTTTATTAAAACAATAAGAACAACATAATTAATAAGAACCATATAACTTGCAACTTGTCAAACTTGCATGAAATTGTTTCGATTTTTTTACGGAAAAACTGCTGACAGCTACGTTGAGAGTTGTTAAGTAATTTTTCCACTTAAATTTTTTATTTGACTTACCAATTCTTAATAGCAATTGGTCAAAATGAATTGGAAGGAAATATTTTGACATTGAAGAAGACGTCCTCTATTTAATTTTTTCTTATTTTTCTAGCTCCAACATGTTTTCTTTTCTACTTTCCATATGGCAAGGGGAGGTTTAAATTCCTTAAACCTCCCTGTTTTAAAATAAAATGCTGATTCTTAAGAATGAGAAATTTTAGGTGATTTTTAGAAGAAACATTTAAATAAACAATGTCCTAAATGTCTAAAGTTTCATAGGATACAGGTAAATATTTAAGAAATTATCGTTCTTTTGTAATAACCTGTGATAGCACTCCAAATATTTTAATAAGATTTGGTACACCAGCTGATAAAGAATTGTACGAATGAGGACCTTTTTCTTGTTCTCAAAATTATAGTAGGAAAGGAAATAATATGATAGTAGATTAAGGTTTTTATTGGTGAGAATTATTTTTTGCCCTTCAGAATTTTGCCACCCCTTGGCCACCCCTAAACAAAAAGCTGGCATCGTTACTGAGAGGTGTTTTCTGGTGCAAAACATCACTTTTATATGTTTTAGTATCTTTCGAGCGAGATAGAAATTATATAGTATTTTTAAACAAAAAGTAATTTTGTAATTAATAATCATTTTTCTCTAGGCGAAATTGAGTTCTTAATTTTCCTTCGTCGCATGGTTTCGCGTAAATAAAAATAAGCGCATTTATTTTTATGGTCAAATGGCTATACAGGGTGTTTCCGAACTATGGCACGAAACTTAAGGGAGCGATTTCTTATGCTTTTTTTATAAAAAAAATTCGTATATTGATATCCTATTGATACTTTTACTCCTTTCTCATAAAACTAGACTTTAGAAGGATTAACTAGGATTTCCGCTAGGCGGCCATCTTTGTGACATCATAACGTCACTAAGCTACAGAATTTCACAAAGTTTTATTTCTAAAATTGATCCTGACTTTTTGTTTAATCAAGATTTGTGGGATACTTTTAATTTCTACACATAAAAGAAGACTTTTAAATGGTTAATTACGTTTTAGGCCCGGCGGCCATCTTTGTGACGTCCTAGCGTCATTAAGTGACCGAATTTTAAAAAGTATCATACCAAACATTTATCCTACCTTTACGACGAATCTAAATTTGTGGGTTACACCAAAGTCGGTCTCTATAGGGTCGCGACATTCGGCCATATTGCTTTGACGTGTTATGACGTCACATCTCCCATTTTTCGGCCATGTTGTTCAGTGCCGGAGATATACAGTTTATTGTATTAGTAAAACAACCGTTTACACAACAGTTTTTAATTATTATTAAGTTGTAAAATCTTTTACTTTAAATAAAAAACATTTGGAATTACATCTTTCAACAAATATCACTTCCAAAACAATGCAAAATGAAATGCGCAAATTCTAGACGCCACTGGATTGATCATCAGCTTTGATTTTACCCAGTCTTGCCAAGTTTCCTCCGTAGAGTGTCCTTCCTTGCGTCCCCGACCTCAAACCGCCTAAAAGTTGAGGATGTGTCGCAACCTTCTAAATATAAACTAACCTTGGGTTACATTTACTCCCCAGCCAGGAAACGGCACATGCCCCTGACTCAATGCCTATTCGGCACTATCTAGTTGACACATTTGTGATTTAAAAAATACCAAAGAGAAATTTAAAAAACCATGGAAAAAAATTGGGAAAAAATGTTATTATTACTGTCTCGAAAAATGGTTCAACTCGGCTCGGTAATAAAACACTTTCCAACTCGGTATGTAATATACTATAATTAGACGTTACACGTAATAATTTACCGTTTTGTAAACCAAAACCCAATTTTAATAACCCTCATTCCTTTTAACTCCAGCAATCCTTTTTCTTCATCGTTTTTATTAAAACATCACGCTTGACCCGTTTTACGTAAACAGATTTCCCCATTAGGATATTAAAACTCCCCATCGGTGCTTTTTATGTTTGTTAGGAAAAATCCGCAAACGCCGACTAAAGAGAAAATATCGTAATTTTTTAAATTCGGGCTAATTATTTTAAAAGCATTGGCATAGTTTACAGAATTCAAATATAAGCTAAGTCACTCGTTATCGTCATTTTCACCATAGCACATCAAAGAAGTGTTGACAAGATGGTTATTTTATAATATCATAACGATATTTCTTTATTCAGACTTTAATAACTCGACTGGTAGGTTATCTAAATAACCTCGGGTTTGACTCGTTGATAGAAAAAGAAAGTCTAAGAAAAATATAGCAAAATAAAATGGCTACCCAAAATGCAAAAATTTTTTTTATCTATTTCTTAAGACATCAACAATGATACACAATTCATTTTGTATATTAACTATTTATATCTCGATATGTAGATCATAGAGATCATTTAAATACACTGGTTGATATCTTCGAGCCTATACCTACCATAACAGGGAAAGAAGAATAACTATAGTACTTTTCTCTTCGCTCTGCATGCTGGTGGTTGGTTGGGAGTGGGGGGAGAAGTAAGTGATCCTTTTGTTCCCTTTTTGTCGGGGTGACTATACAGGGTCATCCAAATTAAGTGTCCGTCATTGTTTACTTCGTTCTTACTCAAAATAGGAAATAGTTTAAATTAGCAAACTAGTAGCCTTGTTGAAGTTCTTTAAATTTGGAGATTATAGAAAACAATTGACAATCAGATTTTTAAGTCATACCGTAAAATAATCCTTTAAAAAATTCATGAAACATCCTGTATATTTTATCACCATTTGATCTTTCAAAATCTTTAAAAAGTCCCACCGGGAACTGCTGCGATCGATTTTTCGAAAAGTACGCTTTGAAAAATCTTAAAATTTTGGTAAGAATATAATGTCAGTGGGGACATAGAACTAAAATATTTTGACAGCTGTCCGGTTATACCAGAACTTAATGTTAACTTCCTTATTTAAAATGGAACACCCTATATATTAATTATTTTTTAGATTCTGCGTGAAATTCTAAACATAATTTATGTATAATGTTCTATACCTAAGTCCAACTGTTTTTGACTTATTTTAAATTGTATGTCAAAAATGACGTTTGCAAGCCATTACATAACCATCAATTTCTTCTAAACAAAAGTCTTTAATATGAGTTGGGGTTGGGACCTTGAAAAGAAAGAATTTCTTTAGTAGACTGTATCGATATTTTCACAATTAATTAATACAGACTGGTCAAAAATAAAGGATGAAAATCATCACGACAAAAACCTTAAAAGTCATTTTTTTTAATGGAAACCCCTACTAGCTAATGGTCTACAAGTTTCACCTAATATATAAAATTTATTGCATTCACAGGGAATCTTATAAATAACATTTTTTGTATTCTCATTTATGTTGTATGGCTTTGTTTTTGTTAATTTAGATCTTTAGTGTTTTGTGTTTTAAAGATGGTGCGAATATTAAATTTATTTCCTATTCGTTGAATTTAATTTAATAAACCGGGAATGTATGGTAAAAATAAATTTGTAATAGGTCTATTTTGATTGGGTCTTAAATTTGGATTTTTAAATTCAAGAAAAGTGTTATTTTTAAAATCAAGAGGATAATTATTTTGAATTAAAATATCTTTTAAAAATCATTTTCGGTGTTTATATTTTGATTAGTACAAATTATTTTAATTCTATCAAATAAACTTTTACAACTCCCTTTTTAACCGTTATTGGGTGATTTGAGTTAAAACTTAAGTATCTATTTATATGTGTAGCTTTTCTGTAAATTTTTGTTTCAAAATTGTTTAAATCTTTTTTTATTAAAATGTCAAGGAATGGTAGTTGTGAGTTGTTTTCTTTTTCAAGAGTAAATTTAATAGTTGGTTCTTGTGTATTAATGTGTGTTAAAAAATTATTTAAACAGTGTTCATCGTGTTGATAAATGGAAAAATGTCATCTATATATCTCCACCAAACTAAAGGTTTATAATGATAATTTTCTACAAAATTTTTCATAAAAATGTTACTTAATAATGGTGATAAAGATGAAGCCATAGCCATGCCTCAAGTTTGTTTATAGAAATCAGTGTTATATTGAAATCATGTTTTTTAACACAAAAAGTTAATAACTCAAGAATAGTGTTTATGTTTAATTTGGTTCATTCTCCAAGATGGACATCATTTTCTAATTTATTTCTAACAATATTTAATGTTTTATCTACTGGAACTCTTGTAAATAAACTAACATCAAAACCTACCAGGTATTATTTGGATTAATACTATGTTTGATAGTTTTTCCAAAAAATGTTTAGAATTTTTAATGTACGTATCGGTATTGTTTACCAAAGGATCTAAAATGTTAAAGAAAATTTTTGCTAATGGATGTAAAGGTGAGTTAATACAACTAACTATAGGACGTAAAGGAATCTTTTACATGCAGTTTTTGAACATTGTGCCAAAAATCATACGGGTTACAGTCTTGTACCCGCCTAGTCCAATACCTGAAACATGTGTTTAATCCTTATGGTTTCATCACTGTAACTCTTATGATTTTTGGCACAATGTTTAAAAATTGCATGTAAAACATTGTGGTAAACTTGTCCGACAAAAAAGTGTCACGTTCGCCCAGTCCAACACCCGAAACATTTGACATTTACAGGCTGGGTTTAAGCGCCGCTTCCATATATGGCGGTGTGAATATTCGTGGTAGACTCGTCAAAATGAATCCCCTTAAAAAGGTTTTAAAAGTTTCCTTATCATGAAGTTCATTTCATTACTGGCCCAGGGACTAAGATCCTGTTTCGTCTGGACTGGCGCCATAACTAATGTTGGAAGTACAGCAAAGTCGATTGATGAGATAAGGTCACGACATTCGCCATATTGGCTAGCGCGGCTGTGACGTCAAGTCGGGCCATTTTCGGCCATGTTTGATTTTAGGCAGATCAGTGGCGTAGAATTAAGGAGAAAACAAAAAGAACTGTATGTTGTAAACAAAATTTATTGAATTATTTTAATAGGCATAACTTAAAACAAAAACATAAATGTGGTTTAAATATTGAAAATTAAAAATTATCAAAGCGACGACAGGACGATGAGGTACCTGGCAGAGCAAAACATGTTCCATGGTTCCGTAAGTCAAAAACCATTTTAAAAACTTTGTATACAAGGTGTCCGCTAATGAATGGTACACAGAAAAACCACAGATTCCTTATGCCAAAATATTAAGATTTAACCAAACATACCTAATATCCAAAAGTTTATAATAAGGAAGATACGGGTGGTGTCATAGAAAAAGAAAAAGTAAATTTATTTCGATAATTGTTCACCCCTTTTTAAATATCTTAATAAAACGGTAACTCGGGGTTTTTAAACATTAGCTTTTCAGATCGAATATTAATTTTTGTGTGTAGACTAGAGGGCGATGGGTACACTATTTAAAATTCTCTAAAACTACCCAATTTTTTGTTACTACTCTGTATGTATGTAAACTAGTAAGCTTCTCTATGCTTTCTGCACAACAAAGGTAAATAAGAATCGGTCTTGACAACCGTTTTTAAGGTATTCACGTTTTAGTTGTTTAGTGCACCCGAAAGTACATGTACCTTCAATAACATCGTATTAGCTATAATTACAACTGATATAAATAGCTGATAGCTAAAAACTCCTGGATACAAAGTTTTATTAAAATGTTTAAAACATATCAGAAATTATCGAGATGCATGAATAAAAAATATTTATATCCCTTCAACACCCCGTATCTTCCTTATCATTAACTTTTGGATATAGGTATGTTTGTTTAAATCCTAAATGGGTATTTTCGCATAAGAAATCTGTGGTTTTTCTGTGTACCATTAATGAGCGAACACTCATCAGTATCATTTGTATATAAAAACACGAATGACTAAAAACTATTCGACTAAACAATATCAAAATCTCTAAAATAAAACGAGTCCGAACCAATAATATGTGAAGTCTCTAAACTAACCAAAAACATTAACAACTGGAAATCCTTGCAAAATATACAACCAAAATGAAAATAGCAAATTTCCACAGTTTTTACCAAACAAAGCTTCGCCAAGGCACGACTCTGTCATCAGCTGATAATGCTACCAAGTTTGAACAGAACTGCCAACCTAAATCGTAATTCTCACACCCTCACGTCCCTGACAAAAGCTATCACCGGTCTTGCTTATGTCTAAACCCCTTCTCATAAAGAAACTCTGGAAGTACAGAAGATAATGTGTACTGGGAGAACACCTCCATTGGTTTCAACTTGATAGTACAGAAAAAATAGTATTTTTACGGTTTTCAAAATAAAAACACACGGAAATCATTAACGGCGAGAAAGAGGGGAGTGATCTCTTAAGCGAGAGAAGAGTATTCTCGTCAAGAGGACAGGTAATTTTTCCTTGAGTCCTTAAAACAAGAAAATGGCTTTTCTGGTCTTGTCTACTGATCTCGATGGATTGCCAATGTTATTCCTTGCGCGAAACAAAAGTTACATTTCATAGGCGAAAAAACCGGTTTGTGCGCAAGCAAGTTGAGGGTAAACGCACCTGGCGCCAAACGAGACTATCCGCATTATCGGAAAGAATTTGTCGACGGCGTCGTGGTTTTCTGTTCGAAGTACGGTAGCTAATGAGCGTCACGGTCAGACCGCGGACGGAGGGTACGGGGTGCCGGTGTTTGTATTTTGCCACGGCTTTTAAGTGCGCATGTTCGTCCACCCACTGCGAGTGGTCGTAAAAATCCGAAAAATGCTTCTTGCCACTGTGGATCTAAATGTAGGTTATCTATGGTCTTGTCTCAAGAACACGAAAAAATATGTACTAGGAGAACTTCAACATTGCTTTCAATTTGATAATACAGAAAAAAGAGTATTTATTTGCGGTTTTCGAAATAAAAACACACGGAGATCATTAACTGGGCTCACGTAATAGATTCGTTAGCAAACGAATTCCTTGTCAAACAATGAGCCTCTTTTTTACGGGCTGTATTTCTTGTTTCCCACAACGATTATTTAATTGTTTCGTTCTCGCTTCATCGCTCGCGAAGGCCTTCAATCTGAAAATTTCGTGGTCAATAAATTTGGACGCTTGTTGGCTATTTTTGTTATTTGGACAATTACTTTTAAATTGATGTGTGTTTTTATTAATTTTGTTATACAGGGTGTTACAGGTTATACTAGACATCTCACCTTTACTTAAGAAAAACTAAAAAAAAATGGAATGGAGAAAAAGGCGTTGGAAATAAGTCTCACCACTTATTGAGTTTTAGTTAAAAACTATCAAAGCGAGCACAATAGATGTTTAGGAAATGTTTAACGGGTTTTAAAGCTCTTCAAAATACCAAATAAAAATATACATATACGCATGTACAGGGTGGCTTGAATTCGACGCTCATCATTGGGATTTCGGAAACCGTAAGAGATACAGGATCGGTTAAATGAAGGCAAAGTTGCGCAATTTGATGCTCAATAAAATGCCGTTTTGCGTTTTAAAAATTCCGAGTACTTCCGAAGATATACGAAAAAACCGGAATTTTTAATTTTGGTTTTTATTGTTTCCTGGCTATATTTGTTAAGATAACTTAAAATGGAAAACACGTTTTCATGGCCACTTTTTCTGCTCTATAATTCAGTGTGATTAAATAATTAATCTGACGTTTCGGCTTCTGGCGACCATCATCAACTTAATTTTTTTAAATACGGACCTGATGTTTTTTTCAATTTAATTAAATCCTTTCATCACTCTTAAAACACTATATATCGCCACTTTGATATTTCCCGACGTTTCGTACAGAAAATTCCATCACCAGAATATTGCATATTTATTTCACCATAATACGACCCTGAACTACATTTTTAGGTAAGAAGGTAAAAAAGAATAAACTTATTACATATTCGTAATCAACTCATTGATACCTAATAGCGGAAATTAGTTTATTAACCGAAAATTTCATGAATATTAGACATAAGATTGTTCTCGCAGGAATGGCAGCGACTTCCCTTATCAAATTTTGTCGTAGTACTTAAAGGTCGTGAGGTGCATTTTTAAATAAACGGTTCTTAAGATATTCCCAAAGGAAATAATCTAGGGGACTAAGATCTGGGCTCCTAGCAGGCCATCTTGCAAAACCATTTATTAGGAAATATATGGTAAAGGAATTGAGCTACTTCCCTTTCATTGTGGACAGGAGCTCCGTCCTGCTGCCACCATATTTCTTAAAATACTGCCAAAGGTTGATTATCTAGGGCGTCTAAGACATCATTCCTAATCAAATTTAGATATCGTTCGGAAGTTAAGGTCCCTTCGTAAACGAAAGGTCCAATAATTTTGTTCCTCCACATACCAATCCATACATTAAATGAAGTTCTCCCTTCAATTCGTACCTGCTGGTTAGTTCCGCTGTTAGATATCAATGGGTTGCAGTAAAACATTATGAATATGTAATAAGTTTATTCTTTTTTTACCTTTTTACCTAAAAATGTAGTTCAGGGCCGTATTATGGTTAAATAAATATGCAATATTCTGGTGATGGAATTTTCTGTACGAAACGTCGGCAAATATCAAAGTGGCGATATATAGTGTTTTAAGAGTGATGAAAGGATTTAATTAAATTGAAAAAAACATCAGGTCCGTATTTAAAAAAATTAAGTTGATGATGGTCGCCAGAAGCCGAAACGTCAGATTCAATATTTAATCACACTGAATTATAGAGCAGAAAAAGTGGCCATGAAAACGTGTTTTTTATTTTGAGTTATCTTAACAAATATAGGCAGGAAACAATAGAAACCAAAATTGAAAATTCCGGTTTTTTTCGAATATCTTCGGAAGTACTCGGGATTTTTAAAACGCAAAACGGCATTTTATTGAGCATCAAATTGCGCAACTTTGCCTTCATTTAACCGATCCTGTATCTCTTACGGTTTCCGAAATCCCAATGATGAGCGTCGAATTCGAGCCACCCTATACAGGGTGAGTTTTTTTCGATCTTTAGGACAAGGATCTCGGAAACAGCTGCAACTATAAATAGGGGAAAGTGGGGAGGCTTCATATAGTTTTTATATTTTGCTTTGTGGAATGCCGTGTTTTAGGTATATCTCTTTTAATTTATGACACACTAGTAACTAACCTATTTTATTTTGTAGTAGAACCTTAATATTATTGAAAATCTACATGCGCAAGTTTCCATAAGACTTTAACAATAAGAAAGCAAAATGTATGAATGTACCCCATTAGTGGGGTACATTCATACAACCAAAGGGGCACATTTAACATCACTATTAATTCGTTATAATTATTGTTTATTATTGTTTTAGACCATACTATATAAAAAAAACACAAATACATTTTTTTTAACATACAAAACAAATTGAAAAATTCAAAATTAAAAAACACTTTTTTCCAAATCTGTTAATGCCTATTTTAACATCGCAATAGTTTCGTGATATGAACATAAGTAACGATTAGTGTTATTGAACGGTCTTTACGTTATGTATGGTTATCTACCAAAGACACTTATTAACATTCTTTGTTTTAGTATATTATATTTAATAAAACTAACAATCTCAAAATGTAAAAAAAATATTGCCTATACATTATTAATTATAACAAATAAAAAACCTCTAGTTAACACAAAGATACCTTAACTTACAAAACCTAAAATTAATATACCTATGTTATTAACAGATTATGACCTAAGGTATGTGGTAATGTCATCACCATGTGATAAATTAACTGATCCTTGACATCTAAAGACACAAAGTTTATAAAGCACCCTGTTTTTTTCCATAAAAATAAAACCATGACTTCAGTTGAACTACTTTTTATAATATTTAAAACTATAATCGTCTGTGTAACAAAAAATAGTATTTAAAAAAAATCATAAAGGGCCAGGGGTACATTTATAAAGTATGAATGTGCCCCATATACTTGTGTATGAATCTGCCCCATCACATATGCTAATTAATGAAAAAATATGAAATAGAAAAACCGTCTTCATTTATATTAATTTACACGTTAAATTAGTGCCTTTGTATTATTATAATTAGGATTAAATAGCAATAATTAATCCAAAAAATAGTAACAGGCCATAAAATATGTCCAAAGTTACGTTATGAAATTACTTACGTCAGGCAAAAACACATTCCGTGTTGTGCACTCGATCTTACCGCACCGAAAATTCTGAAACTTCACTAGTCTGTAAACACACATAAAAACTGTGCACACCCACTTACGTTACTATTTTACTTCGTGTCTAACTTCAGATAAGCTCAATGTATGTAGGTGCCCCTTGTATGAATCCACCCCACTTTCGCCTACATTTGAATGGAAAAAGAATTGAAGTTGTAAGAGCTTAGTTTAAATCACTTTTTGTTTTGTCCAAAAAATCATGGCTTACTAGATATTATGAAAAACCCGTTTTATTCTGCATACTGCACCCATTTGTGAAAATCTTGCCAAATTTTTCAAGATAAAAAATCCTCCATTTCCTGTACTAAAACTATCTTAAACAAGTAGAAATGTGGATTTTAAATTGTATTTAATTTTGTTATTATATTCTTTTTATTTATTAATTAAATTCTAAAGGTTATAATGCATGAATTGTATTTAATATTATCTTAAAAACAGTCGCAGACTTGCTCCCGAAACGTTAATATAATTTATCAAAGTACTATTTTTTTAATTCGTGGCTTTTTCTCTCTTTTTTATCTTTGGACAATCCACGAAGGCTGAAAGCCTAAATACTAACGTACCGTGGATGTCTTAAGCAGGGTAAGAGGAAGTTTGTTAACACGGGACATAAAAACTTCAAGATTTGGGGGAAGGAAAGACCTCCGCTGGCAGTAGGTTCCACAGTCTAGAAACTCTAGGGATAAAAGAACGAACGAAATGGGAAGTTCGGGGCCTGTCCAATTTGACCGTATAGGGATGCATACGTGCGGCACCACGAGTTTCTCTGTTAGGAGCTGCAAGAGGAGGGACTAAAGCGCTTTTCAAGTTTGTAGTGGTCAAAAGGGTTAAGAATACTTCGTTTCTAATTTCTGAGACCAAGACCAAGAAAAATATGATTAAAAAAATTCCAAAGGCAATTAAATTGTCAATTAACTTGCATAAAGTTTTTTGAAATGTACTCTAACAACAATTGTTTGTATAACAAAAACCCTATTTTTACCGTAAAAATACCCGCTTATAATATTTGTTGTGACTAACAGGCTTTTTGTATAAAAAAATAATTAAAAAGAATACCCCGTTTTTTCAAGAAAAAAAGTCCAAAATTACAAATTACTTTCTTTAGGATGATTTTAAAGCAACACATCAGTGTAATTAATCCTATTTGTTGCTCTAGTTCATTTTCTTCTATGTTACACTTTTCTATTATAAACCCATTTTCCTCAACATCATTTATTCCCATTTACTAATACAATTTTTCTTCGCCTCAGACATTTTCCCACCAAAAGAAAATTAATTCATTTACCGAATATTATACCTTTACTTACTCTATATTATTTCTAATTACGTTTTACACCAGCAGCTCTAGCTACACAGCTTGTTTTTTCATCCCTTAACCAATAATTTTCATCCCCTCTGTTCATCTGGTCCACTATAAACACATATGTATCTATACTGAACCCGTAGTATATTACCATTAGAAACTTTGCAGCGGCCCAGATAAACTAAGATCCTGGAAAACGTGAAAAACCTGTAAAAACAGGGAAAATTCCTTGTGTTGGCTGCCGGTCTTAATATTGAAATATTTTCGCTGAAAATTGATATTGTTATGAGTTTTGTTTTTGATGTATGGTATATGCCGCCGTATTTACGTTGTTTTTAAAATCTCTGGATGTAGGAACAAATGTAGAATATTATTTGTTTTTGGGAAATGTGTTTGAATATTATAATAAAAACTAAAATAAAGAATTTTACAAAAATGAAAAAGTTAAAAACTTCTTACTGCTTGTTATTTGCTTGCACTGCAAGGTTGCTTCTGTCGAACACTGACCGATGTGGAGATGAAGATTTTCAGACTAGCCAAAGATTTTTCCTTCAAAGCTAATTGAGATTACTGCAGACCGGATTCGAACTATGTGGTTCTTTTTAATTTCTAAGGAATCGTTTAAGAAATTAAAATGGCAAATAACCGGAAGCTTATTGTACAATCCGCCCTCTGTCGGCCTCTTGTAACACCTATTCTGGAACACACTATCTGTCCACTACCTATGGGCGTATACAGTGTAACCACGGATGAACCTAACTATACCTGTAAAAACTGTATTTTAATATTTAGAAAAAAAATTATTCTTAATTAAAATATTTGTTTTGTCTAAAATGCTAAAAGCTATAATAAACTTTGCTGTAGAATATACAGGGTGGTTAAAATCGTGAAAACATTACTTGGAAAAAAATTTAGAAAAACATACTTTTAAGACTACCTAATTAAAAAACGTAAAAGAGTAATTAATTAAAAGTATATAATATTTTTTATTGCAATTGGTTATGGTTTCTTGAAAAAATTAAAGTTTATGTTAAAAAAATATATTTAAGTATAAAAAATATTTTTCGAATAAAAGCCTTAAAAGAATTACTCTATATTATACAGGGAGATTAAAAATTACAAAAATCTTATTTTGGGAATATTTTTACTTACTTATTTAAATAGCGTGAAAAAAGTAATAAAACTTTTAACTTTTTGTTGAATAAATCGTTACTTTTTGTCTCAATACGTACAAACATTTTAACTTCACTTAATATTGTATGCATATAAAAAGTAAAATTAATTACCTATAAAAAAATAATATAATTGTACACCTAATTTTTCCAAGTAATGATAAGCTATAAGAAAGAAATGTATAAGACTTTTTAATTATTTATAGATATATTATTATATATCATAGCTTTATATTATTACAGCTTTTAGCATTTTAGACAAAGCACAAAGCAAACATTTTTATAAAGAATATTTTTTTGTAAATATTAAAAAAATTACCAGTATAGTTAAGTCAATCCGTGGCCAGACAGTATAAGGAGGGGTTTGGGGGTTTGAACCCCGCCATATAACATATTTGCCAGCGTTGTACATTTAATTTACTGGTATTGCCAACACTCTTTAATGGCAAGGCATTGGCAAAAAGGTATCAAAAAGACGCGAAAGTGGGCAATTGGCCGTTATTAGGCCACGTGTTGCAGATAATGTGATAGCATCCGTCATTAATAATTTATGATGAAAAAATGCGTTTAGGATGATGGCATCCATCATTAATAAGTTATTGGCAAAAAAATGCATTTAGGATAATAGCATTTATCATTAAATAAGTATTGCAAGTTTTATAAGTTGAATGTCCCAAAAGTTAAATAATATATTTAGAATTTTGTAATCGAAAAGAATGAGAAAAAAAGGCAGGAAAACTTTATCAATAAAAAAACTACATAATATAAATTTTTATACCGTAACAATAAACCAAAAAATAAAAAATAAAAAGTATGTAATAAAATTTAAAAAAGATATCAAAAGAAAACACTTTAAAATAGTAAGTATTTAAGAGACACTTACACTCAATTTTCAAATCCAAAACATAGAGAGAAATATTTTAAAAGAGTTAAGTGTCAAAAAAAATATTAAATATATATATAATTTTTTTATTAACACGTCTTTAAAACTTTTAATAAGGCAACTCCCTGATTTCATATAATTTTTTAGGTAACTACAAATTTAAAAGTTTTTTAACAAAATGTTTACAGCTCCTAACAGTCTACTTGAATAACCCGCCTTCTTGACGAGCCATCACCAATTAATTACACAACACACACTAATTAGGTAATGAATACTCTTAATAATGTCTACTAAAAACTCTTTTCTTTAAAAAAGAAACTAAAAAGCTAGAAAACCACGTAGAAAACAATTGCACAAAACGGCCAAACAAAAGCAAGGTTGCCTGCTCTGTCAAATTGTCAAATCTTGTATTTCGGCTAAGCGGGAAATTTGAATTTATCACCTTTGGTCGAAATCGTCGAAATTAACCTAAATTTACCCTTATTTTATTATTATTCTATCAAAAATACATAATAAACATTTTGTTTGACTTAATTTTTATTTGCATGATTTGTATCATAAAATGTTAGGAAAAGGCCATTTCCTTTAAATTATGAAAAAAACATAAAATAATGTTGTTTAGCCGCCATTATAAATAAAACAGATCAAAAAAATTGCTTGAATGTTAGTTAAATACCAATGTTAATAATATGGTTTGAAAAGTATAAATATGAGTTGAAAGTTTGCCTTCAAAAATCCAATATTTTTTTGCCTGCAACAAAAAGGCATGCTTTATTTAATCAGGATTGGTATATCGCCATTTTTGTATGCTTGCCGGCAATTCGCCTGCATGTAAAATTTATTGGCAATTGAGTGTTTATTTAGCTTTTTAACTTTTTAATGCGTATTAGATGTTGGCATAATATTGCCACCAATTGCCAATGCTTTGCCATCAATGCCAATATGAAAAATGTATATTGCCGGAAAATAGTGTTTGCTGGGCCGCTACCTCTTAGCATGAGTAAATATGTATATTCGTGTTAGATAAGTTTTGTGTCTATCATTATGTGGACCCCTTTTGCATTCGTGAAGAAAAAATAGGTACATGTTTTAGTAAAAGAAGTCACAAAGTTGTATGTTTTTTGTAAAGTAAGGACCTTTTCCTTTGCTGTTTAAACAAAACAAACATGTTTTTGTAAGAGAAATCAGAAAGTTGTATGCTTTTTTTTAAGCGAGGACCTTTTATTTTTGCTCTTCAAAAACATTTTTCTAAATATTTCTTTGCGGTAAAATGCACGCCCTGTATTAAACATTCCATTTTCCATTTCCATTTTTCGAAGCTAACAATGCTATAGGATATAATCAAAATTGTCTTTGATATAATACAGGTTTTATATCAAGAATGGCTTACAGAATTCCAAATTTTAAAATTATACAGGGTCTTGCATTTAGACTATTAAAATTTTTGCCACTGCAAGTGATCACTTAGAATGTCATTTTGTTATTATAAAACCTCTTAATGTTGTAGTAGGGGAGCCCAAGATGCTAAATTTGCAGTTACTCGAGCGTCATAGAGACCTATTGGGTTGCAAAGCTTAGATGATAAGAAGAAAAAAAATGTTGTGAACTTGTGAAAATTGTTCGAATTGTATTGAATTACATATTTTTCGTTTTCCCTAAATTATTTTTCTTCAAAATAAAAAATAATATCCGCTCGATAATGTCAAAATGACGTTTTTTACTTTGTAGCCCTCCGCTTTCTGTCAGATTAGTGAAATATACACTGTTTAGCAGGTAATTAACTTACCCTATCTTAATCGGACGCGCTAGACAATTTCTGATGGACATATTTTTGGTTTTTACGATCGCGCCTTTATACGAGTCTCATATTTTCTCTCTCTCTCTCTCTCTATTTCTCCTTGGTTTTGGTCCCTTCAGGTTCAATCCACCACTCTCCCCGTTCCGGACTATGCTTTCCAGGGCTTCGTCGGCGGAAAATCGGGATAATCGAGCTCGTAGCTCCCAGAAATTCCAAAAAGAAAATAAACAATTCAACAATCGATGCAATGCATAAATTGTCGGCTGTCAAACCAAGATCTGCTACTGGTGTTACGTATAACCTTTACCTTCACTACTGACAGTTCCCATGGCACGCCTATCTATTTCCCACCAATTGAGAAATACCTCGTGTTCACCACCAAACAGGATACCATCAGCTTATAGGAATCTTCGCTCACAGCGCTTAGATCCAGAAGAAAGATGCCGTCAATTTAGCGTGAATCTTTCCTTGATCCCCGAAGGTAAAAAACGTTCGTACGACACCTCTAGCCGTCACGGGAAGGACTTTGTAGTCCTCTACGCACGTCCGCACTGTCCGGAGGTCAAACAAAGAGTTCAGAGTCTCATATATGGTGAAGGTATTTAATCGGGTGCAAGCTATCCTACGGTATATTAATCTGCCGCGCTGTAGTAACTTCCGAAATCCCCTCTTGGGCTCCCCTACCATTGTTTCCAGAATGTCTCATTATTTCGCGGGTATCTATTTTTTTACCTTATTCGGCGTCAATAGTATGACCAACATAACCTAACATACTTATATCAGGACACCCAGTATAAAATAAAATATTTAATTGCTTATCTACAGAAACAATGTTTCTTCTTTCACGTCTTTGTTTGAAACATTCCCAGACGGAAGGAGGGGGCGGCAAATACCAATCGCCATCTCGCGGGAGAGACTAATAAACTATAATTAAATAAAATTATTTTTAACGTACCGCGAAACCTAAATATATGATTTGTTATTTTGATTTATCAGAATAATTATTAAATAATCTGCACTTACTCCAGCGGCCCTGCACCAACCTTTATTCTCCATCGACGCTTTGTATCTTCAATAATTTCTTGGGCAAGTACACCAAACTGTATGCTAATTTCCCTATTATATTCAGTGCTATATGAATCGCAAGTATTTTAACGTGACTCTGTTTCTGTCTTTGTCTTCTACTCGTAGAAAATGCCATGGGAGTGAGCGAAATAAAGAAACGAGGCATGTCGGAAAGTGGGAGCGATTATACACCCACGAGCGGGGTAATTGTGGCGGTTCGTGAGACGAGATGTGACCTCAGGGTCCTGCAAGGTTCTTTGTATACAGGGTTGGTAAAAAGTCTTTATTGTAACTACTTAACGAACATAAAAAAGGTTTGGTAATTTTGGTCAGTTTAAAAGAAGACTATTAGTTTTTGAAATTAAATCATAGATAACCTACATTTAGATCCGCAGTGGCAAGAAGCATTTTTCGGATTTTTACGACCTCGCGCAGTAAACAAATAGATGGGTGGACGAACATGTGCACTTAAAAGCCGTGGCAAAATACAAACACCGGCAACCCGTACCCTTCGTCCGCGGTCTGACCGTGACGCTCATTAGCTACCGTACTTCGAACAGAAAACCTGGACGCCGTCGACAAACTCTTTCCGATCATGCGGATAGTTTGTTTGGCGTCAGATGCGTTTACCCTCAACTTGCATGCGCACAAACCAGTTTTTTCGCCCATGAAATGTAACTTTTGTTTCCTGCAGGTTATAACATTGGCAATCCATCGAGATCAGTGATTTAAATGGTCATATTTCAAAAACTAATAGAGATAGATATAAAAAATGTGGTATTTTTAAAGCTCTTTAAAATACCCATTTAATGGTGGTATACATAGTGTCCCATTTAAATATAATAAATTTTTGCTTTTCTGTCATTTTTGACAGAGCCCATAAAAACTTGGCTAAAAATTCTACATACTGTTTCTTAAATAAATGTGCCAATTTAAAAAACAAAAAAGTTACAGGCTCCCAAAAGTGGGACAAACTAAAATGATAACCCTGTACAGGGCCGATCGTAAAAACAAAAATATATCCATCCGAAATTTTTGAGCGCGTCAGATTGAGATAGGGTAAGTTAATTACATGCTAAACAGTGTATATTCCACTAATCTAATAATTTGGGATTGACGTAACAAAGTTGTAGAGAAACGTCATTTTGACATTCCAGAGCGAGGCCATTTTTTTTTATTCCGAAGAATTAATTTAAGGATAACAAAAATATATAATACAACGATTCAAACGATTTCCACAAGCCAAAATAGTAGTGGTATTCTTTTGAGACATGATCAGTTCCACTTCGTTCAGTTCATTGACCTGTAAGTAATCCTGATCATTTGATCACGTGACAGATTTCATTTGAAATATTAATAAACATTTAGAATGAAGTTAGCCACATAAGTTTTAAAAGAATGTTATCCGTTTCACTTTCCTTACTTTATTCACTAATCATGTCTCGAAAGAATACCATTAATTACAGTTTTTTGGACATACTTAAAAATCCATAGCAGCTCCCCTTATCGATGAAATAATATATATTATATAATTTTTTTTATTCTTATCATTAAAGTTTTGTAACCCAATAGGTCTCTATGACGTTCGAGTAAATCCCCATTTAGCATCGTGGGTTTTTCTACTATCACATACAAGTGATAATTATCATTTGATCACGTGACATGCCATTTGAAATATTAATAAACATTCAAAATGAAGTTAGGCACATAAGTTTCAAAAGAATGTTATCAGTTTCATTTTTATCAGTTTGCTCACTGATCATCTCTCGGAAGAATAACACTGGTGTCAAGTGCCCCCAAGTGATAGAATAGTATACATGGGCTAACGTTGAAACGAACCCCGCCCCCAACTGTCTTAGCAAAACAAGACAATCTCGTCTCATCTCTCTAGGACGTAGAGGACAACCCCTGGCCCTACCCTAGCATCGCCTCTGAATACCCATATCTCTCTAATTACTCTACACAAGTAAAGAAGATTAATATAAATATAAGCGATATTTTACCATCATGAAAACGTTTTCAGGTTAGATTTATGATGCCAAAGGTCCACGACCTTCCGCCAACCGGTGCATGGTGTGCCATACCGTAAGGTACCAACTATATGATTAAAATCATACCACCACGATCAGAGCCTAGCAATTATCTCTCTCTGCCAATTACCTCTCTCTGTACCTAATTAAACTCTATAAGAAAAACGACTAATAATCAACTTCTTCCTAATATCGCACCCGATGTGTATCGACTGTGCCAAGCTGTGCCGATCTTCCGATAAGACATAACTTGCCGCGAAATTCTTCTTTCTTTCCTTCTCCCGCGTAGTCTTCTTCTTTTTCTTCTGGCCTCGGCCTCGTCTAATTGCCATTAATCAGCGGTTAAGCTCGGCTCAAGGCACGACCGATTAAATTATAACTCAGCCCGGCGCGGTGAGACGGACCCGCAAAAACAACTATAACCACGGTAAACAGTGCGTTTACACTTCCATAATTATTTATGGTGGTACTCGGTGTACCTCGAGGAGGTGAAAGAGTGGGAGTCAGTGGGTATTGCAGCACTACATATGATATTATTAGTATTAATAGTAATAATAATAATAAGTAACAATGGCTAAAGAATGCGTATATACAGTCACCCGCATAAGTTGGACATTCGGAAAAAATCTTTATTATTAGGATCAAACACAAATTGTTTATCGAATCGATGACAAAACTAAAGGCGCTGATTATCTATATCTATATATATATATATATATATATATATATATATATATATATATATATATATATATATATATATATATATATATATATATATATATATATATATATATATATATATATATATATGTATATATATAGAAAAGAGGAATTTTAACCAAAGAGGTTAGAGTTAGTAGGTTGCAGTCAGTGTTAGTTAAGGGCCGTTAAGTAAAACTCTTTTTGTTAGCCTAGCTTTCGGAAATCTTTATTCCTTCTTCAGGGCTTCTGTAAAGCAAAGAAAAAGCACATTGTATACTCTCTATTAACAAAACTGAAACTAAAGAGAACACAATCGTCCCCATTAAGGTGAATTTAAGTTGAAAACTAGCATCTTGTGCCGAACAGAACATACTTATATTATAAAACTACTAAAATTTTACATGATTAAACAGTACTTTGATTACAAAAATTAATTTAATTAGCCTTTTTGTAATCAAAGTACTGTTTAAAGTCTTAAAATTGTAAAGGGGACGATTGTGTTCTCTTTAGTCAGTCACGAAATTACCCCTCCTTTTCTATATATATAGATAATCAGCGCCTTAAGTTTTGTCGTTTTTGTTGTAAAATGTCATTGGTTTTCACGTTACAACCGCTTATAAAGTATAAAACACGTAGTTAGTAGAGATTAGATTTGATTAGGAGGTGGATTGTATATCCTCTATCACTGCAACCTGCTCAGGTTTAGTTGTGTCCTCCGTCCATAGGTTAGAGCACGCTGTCCAAGCCGGTCTTTTTAATCAGATTCCAGAAGCTTGAAACCGGCTCCTTGGTAAATCTTGCCGCTTTAGGTTTTTCTTCACCCAGCTTTGCAATTCGCAGACGACAAGGGCTTCACAGAGGCAGCAGCATATATGTTCTGCGATTTCTTCCTCCTCCTGGCAGAACCTGCATAGGTTTCCTTCTACCAGGCCTATGATTTCCAGGTGTTTATTCAGTCTGCAATGACCTGTTAATTGACCCACTATTATTCTTACTGCCTTCCGGTTGTAATTCAGAAGGTCTTTCGTAAATTCCGGCGAGTAAGCCTTGATGAATACTTTCGCTTGACGCTGTCCTGGTGTTCTTCTCCACCAGTCTTGGGATTCCCTCATAATCCATGATCTAATAGATGACCTTACTTGGCATGACGGAATACCGCAGTAGGGCTCGGGACCTACTATCGTCCTGCCAGCCCCCTCCTTTGCCAATTTATCAGCTTCCTCATTGCCTTCGTGGCCTTCGTGTCCTGGTACCCAGGCAATGGTTAGCTTGTTGGACGCACCCACCTCTTCCAGGGCAACTACACAGTCCCGCACCAGCTTAGAGCTGATTTTGCATGACCTGATCGCCCTGATGGCTGCCTGGCTGTCCGAGTAAATTACTATGGTTTTATCCACATAATTCCTTCTGATAATTTCCCTAGCACATTGTTCTATGGCTACAATTTTAGCCTGGAACACAGTAGGGTGTTGTCCGAGACCCAAGTTTATTTTGGTCCTTGGTTTGTCCCCATATATGCCTGCTCCAACTCCTTGGTCTGTTTTGGAGCCGTCTGTGTACCAGATTAGGTCGGCTTTAATGGGAGGTCCTGCCGCCCAGTCCTTTCTGTCCGGTATCAAGGTTTGGAAACCTTTGTTTAGCCAGTAGCTTGGTACCATTTTGTCCGAAGGCATCTCACACAGTGAGTTGACTTCTTGGTCCTCCTTGAATCTCCATTGTATGGCCCTTTCCTGTCTTATGATAGGACTCTGGCCTTGTTTGAGACGGTATTGTGCCGCTTTCACTTCACCCTGTATGTATATGTCAAGTGGCGGTAGGTTAAGCAGCACTTCCAGTGCTGCAGTAGGGGTCGATTTCATGGCCCCGTAAAGGTAGTTAGTAGGTGAAGCTTTTTATGGTTAATCACATATACACTAGAACATCTTTTTGTCTTTTCTTAGATAACCAGATAGCCAAAAAGTAAGCATGACATAAAAAGCACCCTTTTGGTCGTTTGTTACTAAAAGTTTTTTATTTTGCTTCTGATTTTTTTTGCCAAAGAAAAAGGATCTCAAAATTACTTTGTTAATACCCATTTACATCCGCACTCCTTGTAAAGAAATTATCTATGCCAGTGCCCTGCATGAAGAATAAACGAGTCACCCTATACCTTTGAAGGGTTACTCTCTGTACTGAATGGTAGAGTAAGAGTCATCGAATTAATGTTTTCCTGCTCTTTTATAGTTAAAAAATGTATCGCTTAATTTTATTTTCTTTTGAAATCTTTTACGATTTAATCCGCCACAGTGGTAGATATTTATCCACTCACTCCCTATATAACGTATGTCCTAAAAGTTTTGGCACAAAACTCATTGTCTTTAATTTTAACAAAAACAAAATAATATCAAGTTGCCTTTGAAAACAAAAGTTTATTTACTTTATTTACTGTCAGTTGAGATTAATTTATTTAAAGGTTTTCGCTTTAAGATGTCGTATAAATTAGAAATAAGAAAAAGTATCTACAAGTTAGTTGGGCCGATACCCAAAGCTGAAATCTGTCGAATATTCCAGAATGAAAACATTTCACGCAGAACCATTTATAGAACAATAGCGGAGTGCTAGCAGGTAATACCATGTCTGAAACTCCCAAAAGTGGAAGACCACGTGCATTTACCGCACAGAGGTCAAAGAGATTGGTGAGAGAAAAGCAAAAAACCAGATTGGAACGTCAACGAGGAGACTAGCTAGGCAATACAGATCTTCTAAGAGTACGATATCGTTGGAATTGAGGAGGAATGGTCTTAAATATCGAAAGAGACGTAAGTGCCCCAAATACTCTCAAGCGCAGCATTAAAAAAAACCGATAAATATTGTGTGCCAAAACTTTTAGGACATACGTTATTTGTAATTTCTTCTCTAATATCAGCCAGAAAAGCGGCTATTTATCGGACAGCTTTAGGTAGGCTGCAATTTCAGAAGGCCTTGTTCCAAATAAATTTATTTCTAGACATTGAGATGTAAATTTGTCATAATAAAATTAAAAGGGAAGAAACGAAGCTGTTGTATTTCGTGCAAACTTTTAACTTAATTCTAAAATGCGTAGCAGAGTGCTATCCGTACAATCATCATCAGTGCTCTTTGTCAAGCAGAAGTCACAGTCAGACATGTTTACAGGTGTAGATAATATTTTCAAATTACTACAGATTTCTAAAAACTGGGACATGGGACCCACACCAAATTTGTTTGTATTTTTTTATAGAGTAAGAGCCCGTGAGCGGTAGACCTTCGTCATTTTGTAAAAGCTGAAACTTTGTCAATGCATGCTCCCAATATAGGTAGAAGTAATGGTAGATTGTGAAGTTTGACTCATAGTGGCTTTGGCAGGTACGAGGTACCAAAGGTTAATTAATTGAAACAAAAACTTCGTTATTTTGTACAAGCTGAATTTTATATATGTTACTTGGGTAACTATTAGAAGATATTTTCCCAATCGGCAGACAGTTTTGACAGTTCCAACCCCTTGGCAGACAAACATTTTGGAGTGACTCAATGGTCCGACCATGTACAATATTTTTGTTATTTAACAAGATATGACAAAAAGTCTTATATAGGAGATGTAGATTTTTTAAATAGGCATGTACTTTAAATATTTTGATGTATACAGAGTGTTCCAAAAATATGTTTTTTTTTAAATTAACCTTTAAGCAATAACTTTTTTTGGATACTCTGTATACATCAAAATATTTTAGGACATTCTCATTCGAAAACCCTACAAATCTCATATAACACTTTATGTTATATCTTGTCAAATAACAGAAATATTGGTCTTTATCGGACTATTGGACCACCCCAAAAATATTTGGATGGTATTTCTTTGGGTACACGCCAAAATTAAATTAAAAGTACTAAAAAACCAAAAAATTTAAACAAGTAAAAAGATAATTAAAAAATTCGACGTTTCGGTGGCAAATCTGCCACCGTTGTCAAGACAAATGGAAATAAAATAATAAAAATGAAAACTTACTATTATTTAGGTTTTAAAATTCAAATTTTTTATGTTTTTTCTCGGATATTCTGAAAACTTTGACATTAAATGTCAAAACATGTTTGTTTGGTTATAGTGTCATGGTGACATAGATAACTGGTTGCTGGTGTATTGATTGTTTATTTAAAAAACGGTGAATAGTTAGTTAATTTTTAGTCTTCCTGAAGATACTTCAGTATCAAGCAAAGGCAACCAAGTGTTATTTAAATTAACTGAAATTGATGCTACACAATTATCTTTATTTTAATAATACGCACTTTCTTTGATTTTGCGTTTTTTAGAACAAGTTTCCTTTGCTAAAATGCTCGAAGCATCCCAGTTTATTCTATGATTGTTATCAAATGCGTGTTGGCAGATTTTTGATTTATGAAATTCTGTGTTTTTAATGTATGATCTGTGTTCTTTTATGCGTTTGGCTAATGGTCTACAAGTTTCACCTATATAAAACTTATTGCATTCGCAAGGTATTTTATAAAATGACATTTTTGTATTTTCATTCAAGTTGTATGGTTTTGTTTTTGTTAATTGAGATCTGATTGTGTTTTGTGTTTTAAAGATTGTGCGAATATTAAATTTATGCCCTATTCGTTGAATTTTATTTGATAGTCCGGGAATGTATGGTAAAAATAAATTTGTAATAGGTCTATTTTGATTTTGTCTTATAACTGGAGTTTCAAATTCAAGGAAACAATTATTTATAAAATCAAGAGGATAATTATTTTGAATTAAAATATTTTTTAAATAATCTTTTCAATATTTATATTTTGATTAGAACAAATGACTTTAATTCTATCAAATAGACTTTTACAACTCCCTTTTAACCATTATTGGGTGATTTGAGTTAAAATTTAAGTATCTATTTGTAGTGTGTAGGTTTTCTGTAGATTTTTGTTTAAAAATTGTTTAAATCTTTTTTATTAAAATGTCAAGAAATGGTAGTTGTGAGTTGTTTTCTTTTTCTAACGTAAACTTAATTGTTGGTTCATGTGTATTAATGTGTGTTAAAAAGTTTTTAAACAGTGTTCGTCATGTTGGTAAAACTGTCTGGCGACTAAGGAAACATCTTCTAATAGGTACCCAAGTAACATAATGTAAAATTTAGCTTCTACAAAATGACAAAACCTAAGTTTTAATTTATTAACCTGGTACCTGCCAAAGCCACTATGAGTCAAACTTCATAGTCTACCATCGTTTCTACCTATGTTGGCAGCATGTGCTGCTGACTTTCAGCTTTTACAAAATGATGAAGGTCTGCCGCTCACGGGCTCTTGGACTATTAGTAAATTTGATCAAATTTTGTCAACACATCCTAAATTTCGCTAAAATATCTAGCTTTTTCTGATAATTAGAGGCATTTAAAAATGTTGCTTAAAAAAATAGAAAAGTGAAAAATTTTAACTGACTATAGTTTTATTAACAAAATGGATAATTTTTAAAATTTGGCATTTCTCGGTAAAATTTGATAAACCCACGAAAAAATACTAAAAGGGAATTTGCCTTTCAAACTTGGATTTTTTCTGGTCGGGGGAGTAATCCTAGAAAAAACAGATTTTTTTGCAAATTTTAAAATTAAAATTTTCATCACCAAAGTGTTCTTCTTTAGGCTCCTAGCATCTGATATAAATTTGGTATGGGTTTCATATCCCAGTTTTTAGTTATAGTAATTTCAAAATATTAACTACGCCAGTGGTGGGCATCTTTGTTATTGCAACAAAATGGTCGAGAAGAATGCTGTGCTATCGTTTTTTTTTTACTTTTAACCGCCGCTAAGGGATGCATATTTTAAACCAAGTTTTAATATGTTACTTGTTTTCTTGTGTAATGTAAAACAAATCAAACAGAAACGACGCTGAAGGTACAATAAAAGTTTCCATGAGTTTTACTCTCCTGCAAGCTCCTGCAGGTCCGTCTTAATACAAGACTTTTGTATTAAGAGGTTAATTAAGTCCTAGATAGATTAAAATTATAAGGTCCAGCGGCGTCTCGGGGGCATCATAGCGAATATTATTGGAAAAAAATGTACGCCACTGTTTTTTGCAACTTTAATATTTTTTTTTGGTTAAGCATCTAAAAATACAACTTCTTTATCTCTTATATATTTTTCGTATCTCACTTGGTTTTCGAGAAAAAAATTGCTTTATTGCATGCCACTGGACACAATTGGTTTATTAATTTTTGATAAAAAATCACAGGTGCCTTGGAAAACCAAAAATAAAAACATTTGTGGAAAAGTCTTTTAGTGCAACAAAAGCTACAACAAATGTTGGAAATGTCAACCGTCCATTTCGGTAATTAATATGGGTGTGACAAAACTAAATTAGTAAAAGAAATATATTATTTAATAAATTATGTAAATGTCGCTTTCTATCTTGCCAAATCCAAAATAAAAAAATATATTTCAAAGATCTTTTTAAAAATACCCCATCTTGATATATCTTTTTACAATACTTTTTTCGTACTTAAGGGCTAATTAAAACCTGTTACTGATCGGATAAATACAGAATTGACCTAACAAACCTATATAAACTTTTATTTTAGTTTTACGAAAAAGTAAAAACTAAAGGGACTGTGGATCTATAACTTGACACCAAGTACTGTTAGAGTATTTTACGTTATAAGTCCGGTAGGTGCAGAGGCGCGTTTACATATTTGCCGACCGTAGGCTTTTTTATTTTCGCCGCCCCTTTCTTTTTTTCCTTGAGAAATATTTTTTTTTGAAGAGAAAAAAAAGTCTTCACGTCCATTTCTTTCAATTCTAGGTACAAAATTAAATTCCAAATCCAACAAACTTATTCATAAAGACAAAATCATCTGCCGCCCCCTAAAAAGACGTCCTCCGCCCCCTAAAAAACGCCGACATAGGCCTACTCAGCCTTTTGGTAAATACGCCACTGCGTAGGTGACCTATTACAGTACGAGATGTTTACAGAGAACTCTTTATTTGACCTCCGAAAAGTGCGGACGTGCGTAGAGGACTACAAAGTTCTTCCCGGAGTGGCGGCCAGAGGTGTCGTACGAACGTTTTTACCTTCGGGGATCAAGGAAAGATTCACGCTAAATTGACGGCATCTTTCTTCTGGATCTAAGCGCTGTGAGCGAAGATTCCTATAAGCTGATGGTATCCTGTTTGATGGTGAACACGAGGTATTTCTCAAATGGCGGGAAATAGATGGGCGTGCCATGGGAACTGTCAGTAGTGAAAGTAACTATGATTATTCTTCGCTTGTCACTGTGAAATTGATAAAAAAATAATATATTAGTTGTAGCTCCTAAACGGTATTAAATAGGTAACGCTAGAAAGGTTCAAATTAAATAGAAATTACCAAATTTAGTAAAACAGAATATTTTTGAAAATGTAACAAGTCTGTTTTAAAGTAATACGATAATTTTCATTTACTAAAGTTGGTGGAAAAATCTATTTTACAAGTAGAAGTTCCTAAATGGTATTTAATAGGTAACGCTAGATATAAGTTTAAATAAAATAGAAATTACCAACTTTAGTTAAACAAAATACTTTAAAAAATATAATAAGAAGTCTGCTTTGTTGTAATCTAATCATTTTTATTTACTAAAGTTGGTGAAAAAATATATTTTAAGTACTAGGAGAAATTTCTATATATCCTAATATCAGATGAAAGTCGCTTAATATATAAGTATTTAAAGATTTAATTTCATTTTGGCATCCAAAAATGACATTAATCAAGGCATAACAACAATGATCACGTGGACATTTATGATGATACACGACAGCGTTGCTAGGCAACACATTACGGTACCAGGTACCGTAATGTGCAATTTACCGACCCCAAATTAATACAGGGTAAGTGGATTTACTAGACAGTATGAAAAAAAAGAAACTATCGTCCGCATAAATTATAACCGATCAGGAATTTCAACCACCCTCAAACAACGCAAAAGAAACAAAAATATCAAAGGAAAATTATGAGTGGCACTCGAAACGCCTTCTTTTTAAGTTCAAGTGACAATTAAATTTGTTTTTTCTTTCCAAAGTCGGGGTTTCTTTAATAACGTCGCGTGTTTCCTAATTAATAATAATTGGGGAAAAGTGTTTATTTTTAGTTAGAAGAGTCCCCAAATTAGGAAAATGGTAATTTGCTATTGAATAAATTAATTTAAAATTTTCATTTATATACTGGAAATATAAAACATAAATATGAGATAAGGATGGAAAATTAAATTTCACAATTAACATAAAACGTCATTATTTTATTTTATATAAAACAGGGTGTTGGAAAAATAGATGAAGATGTTATAATGAGAGATTTCTTTTTAAGAAATAAAAGAAAAAGTTTTTATAAACATGGATCTGGAACTGCACAGTTTTAAAGGTACAGGGTGATAAATAAAAAAATGTATTAATTACCGAAATGGACGGTTGACATTTCCAACATTTGTTGTACCTTTTGTTGCACTAAAAGACTTTCCCACAATAAAACCGTTTTTTTTCTCAAAAACCAAGTGAGATACGAAAATATATAAGAGATAAGGAAGTTGTATTTTTTGATGCTTAATAAAAAAATATATATTAAAGTTGCAAAAAAAACAGTGGCGTACATTTTTTCCCAATAATATCCGTTATGATGCCCCCGGGACGACACTGGACCTTATAATTTTAATTTATCTAGGACTTAATTAACCTGTTAATACAAAAATAAATTTTGGCAAATTTCTAAAGAATCGAGTTAAAAATATTAGTAAAAAATTAAATTTTTTAAAAAGAATTTGTCACCTTCATACAATATTAACAAAAGTTTTTAAAAAAGTAATCTAGCCTTATAGTAGGGAAGCCAACGATACTAAATGGGGATTTACTCGAGCGTCATAGAGACCTATTTTTTGCAAAGCTTAAATGATAAGAAAAAAAATGTTATATAATCTATGCATTTTCATCGGTGGGGGAAGTGGCTATAAATTTTTAAATATGTCAAAAAATATTGGTAATATTTTGACTTTTGGAAATCGTTCGGATCGTATTGGATTATATATTTTTCCTTATCCTTTAATTAATTTCTTCAAAAGAAAAAAATTACCACGCTCGAAACTGTCAAAATAACTTTTTTTGTAGCCCTCTGTTTTTTTTTCGACACTCTCAAATTTTCTGAGTAGTGGAATATACTCTTAATCTGACGCGCTCGACAATTTCTGATGGATATATTTTTGTTCTTTATGAACGGCCCTGTATAGGGGCCCATAATTGGTGGAGGTACTTAACCGGGTACAAGGTATCCTCCGGTATATTAATCTGCCGCCACGTAGTAAATTCCAAAATCCCCTATTAGGTTCCCCTACCATTACTGCGACCAGTGGCGTAGCGTGGGTAAAAGGGCGAGGGGGGGCGAACTGTTATTGGGGCGGCCTAACTTTTCATAGAGCAGTATACTAATCAATATTTTTGCTGGCACCAAGACAAGTACATTAAAATGAGTTAGGTACAAATAAAAGTGTGAATTATTTAAAACTCTTCTGATATCAATGTTATCATACCACGCTATAAATGAAAACTACATAATTTGATTATTATTTTTATAATTTTTAATTAAAACATTATTTTTAAATTTTTAAATAAAAATAAACAATTTTTAAAGTATATTTTTGTAAAAACAAATATAAAATACAACTTAACTAAAACAACACCACAGTTTGAAAGTTTTCTTGCATGCAATTTTTTCTTGCTGCAATTTTTTGATATGTGCACGTTGCAGCAAGAAAAACTTGCATACAAGAAAACTTTTAAACTGTAAAAACAGCTTGAAAATGGTAATATCTCTTTTGTTCCTAGTTTATTTTTATTTTTAACTTTGATCATGAAGCTGCAAAACAATTTATATTCATCTACGATTTCTAACAATAAATATTTTTTATAAAAGTTAAGCAGTTCCATAATACAATCAATATTTTTACTTGTTGGGTGTAAATTTTTATAAATAAACAGTCAATTTTTTAGAAATATGTATAAATTCTAATGTTTTAATAAGAATATCCAAAGCTACTTAGAATATGGTAATCATAATTTTTTTTCTGCATCTTCATGTTGATAGTCACTTTGAACTTCATCATAAAAAGTTTTTGTTTTTCTTTTACGTTTTTCGACAAAATCTTTAGTAGTTCCACACTTGCCTGCTGAAGCTTTAGCTTCAGTTTTTACCTGCAAAATATTTCGTTAGTTTTTAAGAAATAAAATATTTTTTGGCAGCGTTGATTAAATGTACTGCTGTCTTAAAGTTCTTATCGAGTTATTTTTTGTTTTGTTTTAATTATTAATTAAATTTGAAGTACTTGCTGAAGCCCTCCCAGGAAAAAAATAATGAGTGTGCCACTGATTGAGGGGTGCTTAAACAGAAGGGGCGGGGGAGCAGCCCTTCCCACTGCCCCCAGCACGCTACGCCACTGGCTGCAACTAATATTTTGTGAATAACGAATAGATTTGTTGTCGTATTTGATTTATTCACACAACGTTTCGGGTAGGACTGTTTCTATCAATTTTTAAGAGTAACTAAGCACTTTACACATCGTCTGGACAAGAAGGCAAGTTTTAGAACTGTGGAGTCTGGTTAAGACCGGCTTGTTCAGGGTGGACCAAATTCGACAGTTTTTATAGGAAACTCTGTCTCTTCTGTATGTTTAACAAAAAAACTGACCCCCATTTGCCAGGCTCAAATTTACTAGTGAAAACCGCAATTCGCTATCTTGCGTCGTTTACTCGCTATAGCGTGTTTTTAATTTCTTGCGTTTTCTTTTATCCTTTATAACTTTTTTATTTTTAAATATTTTTTATTTATGTAAAAACATTTCTATAGCAACCTTTTATGCAGATTGCAGATATGATTTTAGTTTTTTCTAGGGTGGCATGTTTTTGACTTATTTATTTATTTTTGGAAATTTTAAATGGAAAACCCTGTATAATTTTTGACTAAATTGGTTAAAAAATACCGATTCAAAAATGTGTTGCACTTTATATTTCTTCTCAGCCGTTTCAATTGTTTGGTGATATTGGTTAGATAGTAGGCCATGAAAAAAGTAATTATGTTTTACTTTAAATAATCTTGTTATAACTTTTGTTTTTTATTGACTGCAATGACGGGAAACCATTTTTATTAATAATTTATTTACGCAAATAGGGGTAAAAATAATCCTATTTTTAGTGTTTTAAATTATTTTATTAATATTTTGTCCTAGAAACTTTTTAATTAGGTTTTTAAAACGTTAATATTTAATGTAACAAACAACCATCATTTTTTTATTTTAATAAATTAAAGATAAATATGGAAAACAAATGCCAGCTTTTAGCTAAAAGGGTTCAATTTTGCTTGTCTTTGTTTTTTATGCCCATCTTTTACTTACCTGTATATAAAAAAATAATAGTTGTTTTTACATAAAATATTACGTATTAAGAAAACCTGATCAAAATGATTCTAGAGGAAAATATTAACAAAATAATTTAAAATACTTATAAAATATGTATATTTCTACCCTTATTTGCGTTAATAAATTATTAATAAAAATGGTTTCCGTCTTTGCAGTCCATAAAAACAAAAGTTATAACAAGACTGTTTAAAGTAAAATATAATTACATTTTTCATGGCCTACCATCTAACCAATATCAGTCATAAATGACAAAGTATGCAATATCTCAGAAACGGCTAAAAGAAATATAAAGTGTTACACATTTTTTAAAAGGTAATTTTTTAACCAATTTAATAGTGAAAAAATATACAGGGTGTTTCTTTAAAACTTTCAAAAATAAATAAATGAATGAAAAATACACAACCCTAGAAAGAAAACTAAAATTATATCTGCAATCTGCATAAGAAGTTGCTGTAAAAATGTTTTTACAGATTTAAAAATTTTAAAAATAAAAAAGTTATAAAAGATTAAAGGAAACGCAAGAAGTTAGAAACACGCTGTAGCGAGTAAACGACTCAAGATAGCAAATTGCGGTTTTCACTACTAAATTTGGTTTGAAACCCTGTACAGAGTGTTTTAAGGATAAACGATAAATAGGTACAGGTAACAATGGTAGAGGGTATAGAATTCAACTCCAATCTAATCTAATTAAATTTTTAATAGCCAACTTTAAAACAGAAAGAAAGCACAATCAATAACAATTTTTAAGTTTCGGTTTGAGAAAAGAGCGTAAGCCTCATATTCGTTTCAAGCAGCAAGAAAACAAACACCATTTCCTTAATAATAATCAGAGATAAGAAATAAACCGAGGCTGATTTTACAGCAATTAAGACAAAGCATATTTCATATCACACCTCGTGGATCAAGAATTCTGCCCCAAGGAATATCAAGACCGTATGGTACTTGACGGTGAAAAACCGAGATAAAGATCAAAACAATACTTTCTTAAAATATTGATAAGGTGTTTTAAATGCAAATTTTCTTGGTAATAACAGTCATTTTCCCAAGTGAACTTAATATTAAATATAATTGTTTCTTGCCCGGCAACGCAGTGGTCAGAGTATATCGCCTTTACCCAGGTGACCCGAGTTCAAATCACCAGCCGGGAAGACATTATTACTTGTTTAGCTATGGTTTATCTACATCAACATAATGTTCATATTCGTTCTTGGCCTCCACGTTTTTCCGATCTGTCCCCCATAGAAAACGTATGGAAGATGTAGGGAGAAACCTCAACATCTTGCATTATCCAATTATTTCGTGACATTTGAAAGAGTCACTTACTTCTGTTGGTAACATAGTTCGAGTGCTGCAACCGGCCAATGATAATCGAATAAACGGGACGGCCATATTGAAAAATACAGGGTGGCCCACCATATTCGACACGGTCTGTAGCTGGATAACCATGGGGTTTTTAAAAAAGTAAATACTGAAACATATACAGGTCGGATAAGGCTACAGTATAAAATTATTTTACTCTATACAGGATGTCTCAAAAAAGTGTGACGTATTAAAGTTATATTTTTTAAATGGAACACCCTATATTTTATGAGGGTTTTAGATTCTACATAAAAAATACTTTAGGTTTGTTAATATTACCAAGTGTCTAATTTTATTCGTTTTTGTAATATTTGATTTTTTTTTTAAATGCAGGGGTGCAATTAAATTAATTTTATTTTAACAACATAAACTTCTTAAACTTTAAAATTTGTTACAAGATTCGGAAGAGTCTGCCTTATCATACGTAGGTCATATCGAGATCATAGATTATACAGGGTGATCAAAAAATAATTTCAATTTTTAAAAAAGTCAAATAGCAATATCTCTCTTATTTTAAATGGAACACCCTATATTTTTTACACCACATGATGACAAACCACATGATCTTTTAAATGGTGTATAGGTTGCCTATACCTATCTTTTATACTTTTTAAGTAAATTCCGTTTTAACATATTTTTATTCCAAATGTCTATTTAAATGTAAGTAGGCTGTGATATAGCTATGCCTATTTACTAAACCGTTATTGCAAAATGTAAATTTGTTGGAAAAAAGCACAAAATTAAAAGATTTTGTATTATCTGCCACTATTTTTAAAATTCACAAAAAAAAATCATTAGTTGCTTATAATGCTACTTCCAAGAACACTTATTTCAGCTGAATGTGGTAATGATAAAACTTGTGTTTTTAAACAATCCTAATAACGCCTCTGGTCAGTTATGACGACATTCTGTGACCTATAACTCGTTTCTTCCATTATCCATAATCACTGTGTCAAATTTTTTAAAGCAACTATTATGGTTATCAGATGGTTTCTCCTGGAATATTTTTCAGGATCAACTCTAGACTAAAGTAAACCATTTTTTTCACATCCTACCAGTATTATATCATCTTGTTGTTGTAGAAGAAGGGTTTTTATTTAAAATAATTGAAATTGCTTTTAAACTGACTAAAACACTAGTAATTAATAAATGGTCGTTGTTAAAGAAAAATATTAATGGCTGCATTGTCACAGCAACCTTTAATATAAATAAACATTTGGACTAAAAATTTGTAAAAACAGATTTTACTTAAAAATCACAAAAGATAGGTATAGGCAACCTATACACCATTTGAAAGAGTATTTTATTTGTCATCATGTGACGTAAAAAAATACAAGGTGTTCCATTTAAAATAAGAGAGATAAGGCCATTTATTTTTTGAAACATTTAAATTATTTTTTGATCACCCTGTACAATATTTGATCTTAATTTGACCTACGTATGATATCGCAGACTTTTTCTAATCTTGTTACACATTTTAAAGTTTAAAGTGTTAAAGTAAAATCTATTTAAATTTACCTCTGCATTTAAAAAAAATCAAATATCACAAAAACGAATAAAATTAGACACTTAGTACTATAAACAAACTTGAGTTATTTTTTAAAGTAGAATCTAAAACCGTCATAAAATATAGGGTGTTCCATTTAAAAAATTATAACTTTGATACGTCACTCTTTTTGAGACATCCTGTATAGACTAAAATAATTTTATACTGTGGTCTTATCCGATCTGTATATGTTCCAGTATTTACTTTTTTAAAAACCCCATGGTTATCCAGCTACAGACCGTGTCGAATATGGGGGCCACCCTGTATATTGGTGTAACAAATAAACAATGTTACCAACAGTAGTATTTGTTAGTGAAAAATATAAAGTTACGAGTGAATTGTCCACGCATGATCCGCCATTTTATTTTATAGACTTATATACAAAGAAGATATTCTGTTTTTTTTATGAGGGGTTTGCGTGGTAGTTCTTAAGAAGACATTGATCATTTAAACTGAAGTATCCCTAAGACACTGCTAGGTCAGTACATTCTTACGGTGTTTTTGCTGTTTATTAAAATTTCAAAAACTATTTGTGTGTTGTTTTATGCCAAAGTATCTTTATTTGGTTAAGTTTAATAATATGTAGTACATTCTACCTATAAAGAGTTTTATTTATTGAGATGGCGTTTAACACATTTAAAAATATGTACAACGACAATAAAAAAAACCTTTAATTAAAGGTAAAATCAAACATGTTAACAACGAACCCACGTCATTTGGAAGCATTATCATCCGTTATTTAAAATAAAGACATTTTAACAGGTTTAAAATTTTAATTACAATCGTAGGTGGCTATTTATGGTCCGAAGCGGAGAATAATTTAGATTGTACAGCTTCATTTACAATCAAATGTAAAACTTTTTCATTTTATTACTGTAAACATTATCGGATTTGCATAATATTTACATTTTTCGGTAATTAACACCAATTGAAAAATTTTGTTTCTTTTTTTGTGCAGGGATACCGTTAAGAATACTTTCTTAAAAGAAATTTTAAAATGAAAATAGGCCACAAATATTTAAAAATTGCTGTCTTACCACTAGAAAATGTCTTTTGGACCCCAAGCTTTCCAGATCTAATGCCATTGGATGAAATGTCCTATTTAAATTATTTGTTTTAAATAATGACTTAAGTTTGGCCTTTATTAAGTGCTACAAATCTGTACTACTTGCAAAGTAAAAAAAAAAATATATTTTAAATTTAAAAACAAATCAATAAACATTTTTAAAAACTGAAGGTATAAATAAATAAGAAAATATATCCTTTTGTATATCAAAGTAGATGGTCAAGACATGCCCAGAAGTGATGTTCTAAAAGAAACTTGCATAATATTGACAACATTTTTGTGCTTTTAGCTGCAAAAGTCCATTTGGTTGCAGTGTTCGAAAATGCTGCATCTCCTTGTTAAAACAGCAATATTGATGTATAAATTATTTCACTATAACGTATGTCCTAAAAGTTTTGGCACACAATATTTATCGGTTTTTTTAATGCTGCTCTTGAGAGTATTTGGGGCACTTTCGTCTCTTTCGATATTTAAGACCATTTCCTCCTCAATTCCAACGATATCGTACTCTTAGAAGATCTGTATTGCCTAGCCAGTCTCCTGGTTGACATTCCAATCTGGTTTTTGCTCTTCCCACCAATCTCTCTGACCTCTGGACGCTTATTCTTGAATCTCCGGGAGGGGAACACTCCAGGAACTTTATGGGAAAGGTTATAGAACGGCGGGAACGAATTTTCTCCACCTCAAGAGGTGGAGAACTTTTAGTTCCCGGGAGTTGCTTGCTCACAGTGAACTTCTTCTTTTTTTAAGAATACTGTTTTGACAATATTTTCGTGCACTTTACTCACTTCCCGCAAAGTTCTCCTCCCAGAGATTCAAGAATAAGGGTCCTGTGCGGTAAATGCACGTGGTCTTCCACTTTTTGGGAGATTCAGACATGGTATTCCCTGCTCGCACTCCGCTATTGTTCTATAAATGGTTCTGCGTGAAATGTTTTCATTCTGGAAGATTTTTAGCTTTGGGTATCCGCCCAACTAACTTGTAGATACTTTTTCTTATTTCTAATTTATACGACATCTTAAAGAGAAAACTTCAAAATAAATAAATCTCAACTGACAGTAAATAAAGTAAATAAACTTTTGTTTTCAAAGGCAACTTGATATTATTTTGTTTTTGTTAAAATTAAAGACAATGAGTTTTGTGCCAAAACTTTTAGGACATATGTTATTTTACGTTTTGCACGTTTTTTTACCTTTAGGAAAAGATATATTATTAGTGTTTTTTCATTTATCACCATTGAAGATTCATTTATGCCCAAAATAATGATTCGATTTTGTATTTTAAGCAAAAGTTTAATATTTTTAGGACCACATTTTAATTCACGTTTTTTTAGCGAAGGCTGTTTTACGTCTTTTGGGCTGAAGGCTAAAAACAGGCGAGGCAGTTTTCGCCGAGTCGGCGGTCGAATCAGCAGCCTAACGCTACTACTCCTTTATGGTATTAGTATAGCAATCGCGGCTCGCCGACTCGTGTGTTTGGCACCGCTTCGTCGCCGACTCGCCAAAACCGCCTCGTTTGTTTTAGGGCTAATTCTGTATTTTTCTCTTTTTATATAATCAATGAAAAAAAAAAAATATATATATATATATATATATATATATATATATATATATATATATATAAACTTTTTATTTAAAAATTTAAAAAAAATATTTTATAATATGTAAATTACAATATAGGGAATCTCTGTGCTGTCTGCCAGACCCATGTAACCTTAAGCGATATAAATTTAGATGTCACCAGTTAAGGGTTAGATAATAAATAAAAAAATTGTGGGTAGCTCGAAGGGCCTAAAATCGGTTTCAAAGCATTTTTATGTAAAAAGTGTTAAAATAAAACTTTTTTAATGTATGCATATTTTTTTTTATTTAAGCAGTAATATGGTCGACAATAGGGATGATTTCTCTTGGCCACCCAGATCTCCAGATCTATAGCCGGTGGACAAAATTCCTAAGTAAATAATTCCGCTTAGATAATAACTTAAGAGAAGAGAAATTTCTAGCACCATAACGGTCAAATGTCAATATCCATCGGTCAACCGAGGCGAAGAAAAACAAAAAAAACAACAAGCGAAAAAATAAACAGCCGTTGTGCTATGACCATAGCATGATGTGCGCTCAGGGCGACTCACCGAGACTCGATCGCGCCGCATTTTCATAATTCATAATTTCATTAATTTGTTACTTGGGGCTTTGTCACGATTTTGCGGAATATTATCGGGTTACCAGAGGAAAATTATCAGCCGGGTAATTATTGGCGAGCGAGCGGGAATTTATTAAGTGCATAATTAATGGTTAATTATTGGGGGAATGTTCGGATCTCTGGGATTTTTAATGCGCGGTGTGGGGTGCTTGCATCGACAGGTTTTCTTTTTTCCACCGGTTTTTGTTTTAAGTTTAATTGCTCTACAATTATGCAAATAACCATTAATTTTTCGATGAGAAAACACTCATGTGTCATATGAGAAACTTTTTTGACCTGTTTATTTATTTGTTATTTGTAATTTGGGTCAAATCTAGTAATTGAAATTTGACCCCCTTCCTGAAGACCGATAGATCTGAAATTCGGTACACACTCTTAAACTTGATGACAATACAATATAATACATTTTTTATGATTGTAAATCCAATATGGCCGCCGATACAAAATGGCGAATTATCTATTACTTCACTATAACCCTAATATGGGTATCAAATAAAAAGGCTTGGTTGCTTAAATGGAGCTCACTAAAAAAAAATCCAAGATGGCCGCCTCCATAAAATGGCGGATAACATATTTTTCCACAACTACCTCAATATGGGTATCAAATGAAAGGGCTTGATTCGTAGAATAGAGATTACTATAAAAAAATTAAAATCCAAGATGGCCGCAGCCACAAAATGGCTGATTACATATTATTTTTTTCCACGACTACCTCCTTAATATGGGTATCAAATGAAAGAGCTTGGTTGCTGGCATAGAGCTTACTGTAAAAAAAATGAAATTCAAGATGGCCGCCGCCACAAAATGGCGAATGACATATTTCATTTCATTAATTTGTTATTTGGAGCTTTGTTACGACTTTGCGGAATATTATGGGGTTACCAAAGGAAAATTATTAGCCGGGTAACTATTGGCGAGCGTACGGGAATTTATTAAGTGCATAATTAATGGTTAATTATTGAGGGGAATGTTCGGATCTCTGGGATTTTTAATGCGCTGTGAGGGCGCTTGCACCGACATCGACAGGTTTGGTTTTACTTTTTTCCACTGATTTTTGTTATAAGTTTCATTTCTCTACAATTATACCAATTACCATCAATTTTTCCATGAGAAAACACACAAAATAATTAAAACATTTTTTGGAGACCTTCATAGAGTATCCAGAAACTCTACCAACATACTTCAAAGCAAAAGGAGTTCATGGTACAGTTCTTTTCATGATTCAAGAAAGTAACTTAACCTGAGATGGGATAATGACGTGGTATATCCACGCCATAGATAATTTAAACGTTTAGTACAAAAATCACACCAATCCGAACTTGTCCGCATTTTGCTTCAAACTATGTCGTCGACAATATCCAAAAGTCTCATAGCGACGTTAATATGTTTTGGACTTGTCCAGTTTTTCCTCAAAATATGTCGTCAGCAATGTTTAAAATTCTGATAGCAACGTAAATATGCTTTCGATTTGTACGATTTTTGCACCAATGTATGGGCTTTCCTTTAAAGAATACGACTATAATTGTGGCCCAAAATTGGACTTGTTCGGTTTTTGCCCCAAAGTCTTCAATTGTTTATAATTAAGAGAGTTTCTATTCTGTTTCCTTTTTGATACCAGATATTGTAGATATCTCAATATCTCTGCATGTAAACAAAATGTCAATTAAAGCGAAACCACGTAACACTCCACAATTTCCATTTTCTCGATTATTTACTGCAATAACGAAAAGAAAACATAATGAAATCGCGCACGAAAACAATTATGGCGTGTGGCGGTGACAATGATTGACATATTTGAATTATCTTTTCTTAATAATATGGAAAAGGCATAATTTGATACGTAGATTGAGAATGGATTTAATATTCCATTGTCTGGGACAATTATTGAGTGTTTTTCCATGCTTTTGTAAGCTTTTTTTGTTGTGTAAGATTATACAATGTGGAAAATGATGGACCACCTTATATATTTTTTTGTTAAGTTTGGCAAATAAAAAAAAATTATTTGAAATTACATTTACAAGATTAAATATGTTTAGGATAAATAAAAAAAGACACAGAACGGACATCGCGCTTACCGGATTTAACACCCCTTGGATTTTTTTATTAACATATTTACAAAAAAGTGTATATGGTTCAATCTCCGTATTTTTTTATTTTTCTCAATAATTTAACGTCCATGAAGTCTAGGCACAGGACTCAAAGTAAAGGTGTTTAAACACCATTTTTTGGAAAGTGCATAAATAATGCAAAATATGTACGTATTCAACGTTAAGGACGTTATATGGCGTTCAAACTAGATTAGCTTTTAAATCATTAAAACTCCTTGTTTATAACTTTAAAATCCCTTTTTCCTTTTTGTCGTCAAAAATACCAAAAAAAAGGGAAAATCCCAGTCTTTGGCAACACTGGAACCAACATTGAAAATTTATCAGTAACCTAGGCACCTAGGATGGTCATATTTTCGAAGGCTGAGGTGTAAAGACTTTTTTCTTGCTTTTCAAATACGTGAGAAAGAGGTACTGTGTTATTTTATAAACTAAAGAATGAAAGAGGTTAAAGGACTTTTTTTGCTCTTTTGAATTTGAACCTTCTTTAAGATTTTATTTCTTTCTAGGGGCGCCAAAATTTTTGTTTTTTGCCACCTCACACACTTTTCCCCGGTCTATGCCCCCCTCCTCAGAAAGTCGATATGACCGCCCCTGCTTCACACCCGATACACAATTAATTGCATTATTTTCTTTAAAAAATTGTATTTCCTTTTAAAATAAAAATAAAATGTTAAGAAAAGATGAGGCTTTAAAATCCATTGCACTAAAAAATTGTGATGTTAAATTATTCCACAGGGTGTTCAAAAATTTAGATTAAAATGAAACATAATTTTGTTTGTACGGTTTTTTTTTTGTCCAGGTGTGTATTTAAATAGATGAATGGGTAACAGGAAAGACTCAGAATGACCAGCCCGCTTACCCGATTTAACACCCCTTGTTTTTTAATAATAAAGATATTTACAAGAAACAGTATATAGACCATCCATTCGACTTAACAAAAATTATAAAAGAGATAATGTGAAGAATACTACATCAAATTTAATAATGCGTTGG
>JACEGR010002398.1:0-28289 GCA_014170235.1 Listronotus bonariensis
TGTTGCAAAGTACTTTACAGCACTAGTGTTGCAAAGTACTTTACAACACTGGTGTGATACATATTATGATGTCATTCTAAACACTGCTATTGATTTTGCAAGTGACATATTTATTGTAGTGACAGTAAAAAAAACTTTTTATTTACCTTAAACCCAAATTAGCAAAAATCATCTTATTTTATATTTATTAAAATTTACGAAAAAATAAAAACATAAACAAAAATAGACATAACCACAAAAACAACTTTCACTGACTGGCACAGTGTTGTCAGGTAAGTAGATCAAATTAAAAATCTCCCTTCTACCTTTGAGCACGTACTTTATAGAGGCAGCCTTGCCGCTTGACCGTTCGACCTAAAGCGCCAGAGAAAAACGCCTATAGATCAAATTCCTTCCTCTCTTTCTTCGTGTACTCAAACAACTAGTTTAATCTTTTTTTAATCCCTAATTAAACCTAAGGCTAATACACACTTTATGAATCCACTTTCTTTTATCCATTCATAAATAGAATCAGACCCTTCCGACGTTGCCAAATGCTTTCCATATTTTGCATGGTAACTGACGTTTGGCAGTCGTTTTTCCTTACTTTTAGGACTTTAGGTTATGCATTTACAATTTTCATATTTTTATATTTTTTTCTTAAAAATATGAGGAAAAACTGTTATTTTTACTTAATTTTATATGTGATGTTCAGTTTCATTAACTCGTTTTACCATATTTACCCCACCCAGCACCCCTTTTCACTCCCCGGTCCCGTAAGTTTATTTACTGATATTTTTTAAAAAACGGAATATTTTGGATATGCACCACTTACGTTTTATTTAGAAGAGTGTCGATAAGAATCGATAATTTTTAAAAAACACTTATAATAGCAGAAAACCGTATTAAACTATTAGCGTTATTACCTAACAAAACCATACAATTTTTATTAAGTGAGGGCCTTTTTAAATTCCAAAATGATAAAAGTTATATAATGCTTCTAGGTAGGTGATTTTCGATGTAAAAATATTGTCAAAACAGTATAATATAGCAGTGAGGAAAAGTATATATCACACTAGTGTTGCAAAGTAAATATCACCCTAGTGTTGCAAAGTTCTCAATTGTTTTTTATTTTTTCTGAACAGACAAACTTTAATTTATTTATTTTTTGATGAATAATTTGTGGTCGTAGGAAAAATAGTGTACAGTACTCGTGTGAAAATGACTTTCTTACACTCGTGGGTTTGTCGCACTCGGCTAACGCCTCGTGCTACAATATTCCCACTCGTGTGAAATTAGTCATTTTCCATACTTGTAATGTAATATACTATGACCTTTTCATCGGTGGAAAAACCGGCTATAGATTTTTCAATATGTCAAAAAATACTGTTATTACTTCGGCTTGCAAAAATCGTTCGGATCGTATCGGATTATTCTCCTTCGTTTTTGTTACGTCACTCTCAAATTGTCAGATAAGTGAAATCTACACTCTCTCGCAAGTAATTAAGTTACCCTATCTTGATCTGACGCGCTCGAAAATTTCTGATGGATATATTTTTGTTTTTCACGATCGACCTGTATACGGGTCTCATATTTGGTAGACGTACAGTGACGGAATTAAAATCTCGTACACCTAATTTTTTCCAGTTGGCTTTTGCGTACCTGGATCACCTGGAAATATACCTTACTTGACAAATTGTTATCTGTCACACATTTCAAAATTATATTATTTTAATTTTTTCAATTTTGGAAAATGATTGAACTAGAGAAGGCGAGAGTAATTACTCTATTCGAAGAAGGTGTTTCTCTGAAAGAATAGCTCAGCAAGTTGGGAAACCCAGAAGCACTATTCAAAGCCTCAGAACTAAATGGGAAAATACAGAATCATTGGAGAAGTGGTAGAAGAAAAATTTCAAACGAAAATCAAGATAATGATCTGATAGATTTTTTGCGAAACAATCCATTTCAGACAGCTGTAGAGGCACACAACCAAACTAATTTTCCTGGGACAGTAAGAACGGCAAGAAATCGTATTAGGAAAAATTTGAAATTAAGAAGCAGTGTAGCTGCTAAAAAGCCATTTTTGACCGATATGAATAAAGAGCAAAGAATGGGGTTTGCACTGGAATATTTACCGCAAGGTATGGATTTTTGGGAAAGGGTAGTATTTACCGATGAGAAGATTTTTAATATTATTATAGCGGGCAGATTAGAGTATATAGGCCGCAAAATACACGGTACGAAGAAAGATATACCCAACATGTTAAAACAAGTGGAAGATTTTCTGTTAATGTATGGGGGTATATGTCTTTCAGAGGGCTAGGCATATGCCACCGTATTCGAGAAAGATTTTATAGTCAAGTTTATATACACATACTCCAAAATTCGGATTATTCTCTCCGCTTTTTTTACGTCACTCTAAAATTGTCAGATTAGTGAAATATACACTGTTTAGCATGTAATTAACTTACCCTATCTTAATCTGACGCGCTCGAAAATTTCTGATGGATATATTTTTGTTTTTTACGATCGGCTCTGTATACGGGGCTCATATTTAGTGGAGGTACTTAACCGGGTACAAGGTATCCTCCGGTGTCCGGTATATTAATCTGCCGCGCTGTAGTAAATCCCGAAATCCCTCTTGGGCCTCTACCATAAGAAATCTGTAGGATTTCTGTTTACCGTTTAATTAGCGGTCACCTTGTATATGAATCTGTTAGATTGCCCACATTATCTGGGAGACTCTGTTTACTCATCCCATAAAGCTTTAATTTTTTATTATGAACTGTTTAAAAAATATAAGTGGTGGGGACAATAAAAAAAGACGACCACATGTGAAAATAGTAAATAGCACACTGTTTTCATGCATAGAAAATGCCTTATATCACACCAGTGTCGTAGTACTTTACAACACTAGTGTTGCAAAGTATAATATAAAGCTGTCATCGCTGTCATTGTTATTTAAAATAAATTTGGAGTTATCAGGCTGTTAATGGGATTTACATTGAAAAGCCATGCAATATTTTTTTAATGAGGACCTTTTTAATTCTTAAATGATAAAAGCGACTAGGTAGGTGATTTTAATATAAAAATATTGTTAAACAGTATAATATATCGCAGTAAGGAAAAGTATATATCACCCTAGTGATGCAAAGTTTTCAATTGTTTTCTTATTTTTTCCGTGAAGACAAACAACTTTTATTGTTTTTTGGTGAATAACTTGTGGTCGTAGGAAAATAGTGTACATTACTTGTGTGAAAATCACTTTCTACACGCGTGGGTTTGTCGCACCTGGCTGACGCCCGTGCAACAATATTCCCACTCGTGTGAAATAAGTCATTTTCCACCCTTGTAATGTAATATACCATTAAAGACATAACAATAGCGTGCATATGATGACATGCTACCATACTGGGTAAATTAGCTTTAAGAACAAATTCCTGTATCGCCATTGCGAAACACACTGTACTTGAAGCCACATAGGAACAAGGTATTTCTACCAGATTAAGGGCTAACATCGTGTATATATTTTCTAAGTTTATTCTGAAAAATATTAAATAATCATAGTTTCAAGGAAAAAATGGTTCAGTATAAAATAAACTATTTTCGTACATCACCGTACAATAACTCGTAAAAGATACACCATAAGTATGCACACTTATACCTATCCCTACACGCAACAAGAGACAATACGTAGGCGATCGAAAAAAGGTTAAAAGCACAGATTAAAAGCATACGTAATTTCAAATTCTTTATGCAACCACCTAAACCAATTTTGTTCAGGGTTTGTATCCTACCCTAACACGTGTCAAACAGACGCCTAACAGTTTTTTCCAACGGCTTTTTTCGTGATTTTACTGTGGTTTAATTACTCTTTATTACGTATTTAGTTTAACGATGGATGCTATTTTGAATCCAATATTTTTATCTTTTATCTTTACACTCACATGTCAATCAATCAAATTTTATGGTTATGAATCTTCTTCTTTTCTAATTTTGACGTAGCAAAGACTGGATACGTTACCGATCGCGATACGGACACGTGTGCCGTATAATACGTAACTGACTGGAACTAACGTATTGCTTCTGCGCTAGCACATTACAATAAGCATAGGGATACGTGGTGATTTTTTAAACTGCTTTGTGTCTCTAATATTACAAAATTTGCAAACTTATTGTTTATCGTTAACTAAATTCGCAAGCCTATTATTACTAATATTTCTATAAATGTTAAAATTAAACAACATTTACCTATTCTGCAATTTAGCGACTTAAGTTCATTAGAACTGCAATAATAAGGAAGTTAGCAATAGTGCCCGCTTGAGAATGATCATCCTGTATTAAAGATTTTTAATAAAAAATTAAGATAAAAATAAATAAGTTTAATTTACTTACTTATTGGCGTAATGAAGTTGTAAGCCCACCATCAGTACACGATAAATTTCAGATCGATGTTTTTTGTAGAAAAGTCTATCCCTTGTGCTGTATTTTGCAACCCTGATGTTATAATTAACTCCTCTAAAGTAAATTCTAAAACATACAGAATATTATTTTAGATTAGGGTTAACTTTTTATTATTTTTAAATTGTTGAATGGAGTTTAAATTTAAAAAGAAAAACATTTCAGAAATTAATTTACTAAAAATTAATTGGTGATTGAGCGAAACTTTCCTATTTTTGAGAAAATTTTCAATGATTTACGAAACCGAAAAAAAGCATTGTGGCCTGTGATTTATATGCATTTTAGACTGGGCCATAAAAAAGCAAACATTTTGTTTTTCTAACGGTACTGTAAAAATATTGTTCATGACGCCGAAAAAAAAATCCTGAAATTTTCAGCCCTTAATGTTAACATTAAGAGGTGCATTATTAAAATTATTGATTTTTCAATAATTGTTGCATTTTTTATACAAAACGTCGGAACCATGTCAATTTTAAACCTTCGACCAATTGATACTCTTGAAGAAAAAATTTTTTTACGAAAAAGCTCTCTTTAGTAAATTTCCTTACCTAGAATAAGCCTATCTTGTAATCGCGGCTTAAACATTCTCTAATTAATTTTTGTTACTTAAAATGTAGATTTTTTTAACTACTTTAAATATTAAAATTATTATAAATCAGATAATTATTCTTAAGGAAAATTTTATGCCCGACAAAAAAAAGTCTCCTAACATTTTTCGATAACTTCATTCCTTTTAAAGTTATTCAATGTTGAAATACATTTTCACTTGTAATACCACTAGTGCTAAATTTATTTCCAAAATTTTTTTAAGGTCACGAATATTTTGAAAATTATCCCGAGCCGCAGGCAAGGAAGAATTTTCTTAAAATATTTGTGGCTGAGAAAAATTTCCCGGAATAATTTAAGCACGTGTGGTATTCAGTAAGAAAATTTTACACCAAGTTTATTTTAAATAATATTCTTTAAATTTAATATTTGTAACTTTGACACGAGCTGTAAATTTTACTATAAAATAAATATTTGACCCTTTTACCAATTGTAGTTGCAAATATATATCTTACTACAGTTGGTAAAAATAGTTTATTTTAATTTTTTTGGACCTATACTTTGCTTTCTTTCGCTCTTCACTTATGTCTACTATTTTAGTCCTATGATATTATTTTAGTAACTGTAGTTGTATAAAACTATCATTTAGGAACTTAAAAACTTACATTATTTCATATTATGTTACGACTGAAAATACTACAAACGGTACAATATAACATTTTCTTTAATTATGTATGTAAATGACAGACGTGACGTTAAATCAAATTTAATGATTATGTCAAAAAATTTCCACTATAATGTGCTCAAGGCTAGAGAAAAAATTTCCGATAAATACTTGTGTTGTCATGGTAATGCAACCAAAACTACACACTTGATTGTTCAAAAACAGTTGTTTGTAATTTTCATTTTAATTTCAACTTTGAAAGGAATGAATTTATTGAAAAATTGTTAAGAGACCTTTTTGTTAAGCATAAAATTTTCTTTAGGAACAATTATTTGTTTTATAAAGATTTTGATATCTATGGTAGTTTAAAAAATCCAGAATTTAAGAAAGAAAAATTAAAAAATTAATTAACGTTTAAGACGCGATTACAGGAAAACGGCTCGTCATATGGAAATTTACTAAGAGAGCTTTTTGTAGAGAATTATTTTTCCTTTAAGAATATAAATTGGGGAAAGGTTCAAGATTGACTGATTCCGAGATTTTGTATAAAAATGCAACAATTGTTAAAAAATCAATAATTTTAACGATGCACCTCTTAATGTTAATATTGAGGGCTGAATTTTTTTTTTTGTATGAACAATATTTTTACGGTACTGATAGAAAAAATTGTTTGTTTTTTTGGCCAAGTCTAATGCGTATGTAACTTCTGTATTTTGGATTCTTGGCGACCTTAAGCAGTTGCTGTTTTGTTCTATTCTTTTGGTTCTATCATACTTCAGACTTTAGACATTCGCTTTGAGAAGCAACAATACTTTAGGAACCATTTATTACATCTCTAGGTTTAGGTTTAGTAATGGATGGCCATAAAAACAACTGCAAGCAAAATTTAGGTCTTTCTGTAGAAAGCTTATGTATGTTTTGCTTTCTTGGTTTTGCCCCGTTGCTAGACGATCAACCAGCTTGTAACCGTGTGGTCGTGATGTTGTCTGGATGGTTCCATATCAACCACTAAAATCGAAACATTAAAATAAGGCTTGTTTGTTTGCTACAATCGATGCAATGCATAAATTGTCGGCTATCAAACCAAGAACTGCTACTGGTGTTACGTATAACCTTCACTTTCACTACTGACAGTTCCCATGGCACGCCCATTCATTTCCGCCATTTAAGAAATACCTCGTGTTCACTACCAAACAGGATACCATCAGCTTATAGGAATCATCGCTCACAGCGCTTAGCACCAGAAGAAAGATGCGGTCAATTTAGCGTGAATCTTTCCTTGATCCCCGAAGGTAAAAACGTCCGTACGGCACCTCCAATTGCCACACCGAGAAGAACTTTGTAGTCCTCTACGAACGTCCGCACTGTCCGGAGGTCAAACCAAGAGTGTGTTTTCGATAGTCATTTTTTTACTTTCCTGCATACATTAAAATAATTTTCTGCTAAATGGTAAATTTACATGTTAATAAAACCTAGACAAAACGTTCTTAGAAGTTCAATATTTCTGTTATTTAACAAGATATAATAACGTCTTAGATAAGATTTTAAGGGGTTCTTAAATAGGCATGTCTAAAAAATATTTCGATGTACCTATACAGAGTTTACCCAAAAAGTTATTACTGTGAGGTAAGTTTTTTTGCAACGCCCTGTATACATCAAAATATTTGTATTTATTTATTTTTTGTCTTCCCGGTGGCGCAGTGAACAGAGCTTTGATCTTCGAAGTCAGAAGTCGCCGGTTCAATTCCCAGCCGGGTTGACATTGAGGTAGTAGTTGTTTAAAAATAACGTCCGTGGTGTAACTACCGCGTTGTCTAATTAGCTGTGAAATGCAAAAACCTCATGTTTCAGTGCTTGGACAACGTTGACGAAGCAAGGGAAACGATGGGTTAAACATCTAATAAGCCGACACCCACGGTACTCTGGTATTAAGGCATAGACTTTCGTAGGATGTCTAAAAGATAAAAAAAGGACATGCCTATTTAAAAACTCTACAACTCTTAGATAGGACTATTTGTTATATCTTATCAAATAACAGAAATATTTAACTTTTTTATTATTTGGGAATTTGCGAAAAAAAGTTGATTTTTAATTTGCCCTCCCCCTACAAAAATCTAAGTTTGAGAAGCAAATCCTCTATTCATATTATTTTCGTAAATTTGATCAAATTTTATTGACAAATCCCAAATTTTGCAAAGTTCTCTGTATTTTTAAAAAACTAAAGCCACTTGTAATATTTCCACTCTACAGTTTTTTATGCAATATTTTCAGATGCCCCTAATAATTAGAAAAAGTCAGATATTTTTACGAAATTTAAGATTTGACGATTAAATTTGAATAAATCTACGAAAAAAAAACAAATATAGGATTCGCTTTTGAAACTTAGATATTTATAGGGGAGGGTCAACCAAAAATCTTTTTTCGCAAATTCCAAAATATTTTTTACCAAAAATAGAAAGTGTGAGACATTTTGAAACCATATTAAAAATAAATATATAGCCTTGTGTTCTATTTAAATTTGTTCTAGAAAATTTGAAAAAAATATTAAATCAAAAATGCATCAGTTTTTCGCCCCCTCCCGGTACAGTATTCTTAAGTTTAATATTTTTTTTAAATATCTTTAATTATTTTACTTGGGATTTTCAAATTCCAATTTGTTGTTGTGACGATCAAATATATTTTCAAGAATTCTGTGAGAAAAAAGGTGATAGAAAGAATTCTTGGATGACATCATCGTCATTATGCTGTCTAGAAGAATTTCAGGTAGGGATTCGTTAAATCTTGCAGTTTTGTATCGAAGTGCTGCATATTCACCGATACTTCCAAATTCTAATAGGGTGTCGGCTTCCATTTCCCGTGTAATAATTTTTTTAATATAATTATCAGCTAAAAGTAGAATATTTCTTTTTATAAATTAATTAACGTTACATATACAGGATGTCCAGAAATTCTGTTCGTATACAGCGTGTCTTTGGAAGTTCTTACCAAATGAGAAACTTTTTATTTATTAACTTTACGAACAAAAGTACATGTTAAAAAAGTCCTGTTTGATGAGAAAATAGATTTCCACAAAAATAATTGTGTGTTGGATGTACAGGGTGGTTTAAAAAAGACTTGTTACCAAATTAATATGTATGGTATTTCCTAACTACGGCTAAAAACTTTAAAGGGTGATTTCCTATGTAATTTTATAAAGAAAAGTTCCTTTTAACATATGTTCGGAGTTGTTTCGCTTCTAAAATACAGGGCGTTAATTAAAAAATCGAATAAATATCTTAAATATCCTCATATCGATTTGATTAAAATATGGTACGTTTGTTTGATGTTTTAAAGCTCTAACAAGATTGGCTTAATTGGGTTCAGTAGCGTCTTAGTGGGCACAACAGCCAATAATATTAAAAGAAACATGTACGACACTGGCTTTTTATGTAGTTTTTACATCTTTTCCTATAAGGCAATTAAAAATTCAACCTTTTAGTGTCGTATTTTTTTTATATCCTTCGTATTTAGGATATTTAAAAAATACCGACTTTTCAATTTTAATTTGGAAACAAGTCTTTTTAAGCCACCTTGTACATCCAACCTACAAAAATTTGTGTGGAAATTTATTTTGTTATCAAACTGTAATTTTCATAAAAATGTATTTTGTTCGTAAAGTTAATAATTAAAAGATTTTTCATTTGGTAAGAACTTCCGAAGACCCGCTGTATCTTAAGTTGATCGAATAAGGCAAATTATTTGTAGCATTAATAGGCTTGTTTAGCCCTAAGTTGATTACGAGCTCCATCTTAGTTAAGATGGCCTAACTAGCTGAAACATAATTTTGTTAGTTTTTTTGACGTAATAACGTCTTATAATTTGATTGAGCCGGCTGCCGCACAAAAAAACATGCGGTATTTTCTTATGACGTTGTCACGTTCAATATCGTCAGTAAAAACCGGCACGCAGACAACCAATTTTTTCTTTTTGTAGGACTGTGCCTTTTGTCGAAGCCATTTGTTAGGTGTCGCTTGAGGCACCACTAGACTTGTAAAACTAATTTGTGAAGAAGAAGCGAAGCGGAAGAGCTGAATAGGTTTTTAATGCTTTGAAATCAAACTACCAAATTTAATCAAAACCCGTTAAGTGATATTCAAGATCAAATAAAAAAGCATTTTTTTAAGTTTAACACCCTGTCTTTATCTTGAAAACAATGCATTTTCGGACCTATTAGTCCAAGAGCCCGTAAGGCAGACATTTATCATTTTGTTAAAACTGAAAGTTTGTCACGCATGCCTCAACATTAGTGGAAGGGATGGAAGACTATGAAGTTTCGGTACCAAGTAATCTATATAAAATTCAGCTTTTACAAAATGACATAAGTTATGTTTTAATTAATTTAATTTTGGTACCTGGTACCTGCCATAGCCACTATGAGTCAGACTTCATATTCATACATCGCTTATACTTATGTTAGAGCAGGTTTGACAAACTTTAGCTTTTACAAAATGACTGACTGCGGCTCACGGGCTCTTACTTTATGTTCATTAAAACTTTCTTTATATATTTTTTAAGTAGAATCATTCTTTAAAAATATGAATGAAATTTTAGGACACTCTGTATAAGAAACAATTTATTTTAAGATATAATTTACATTTTAAAAGTCTAAAAATAATATAATGATGGATGCTAAAGCTCAGGCACATTTTTTAAGCCTATTTCGCTTTATTTTAACTTCTCACTATCTAAGGCTCTCCGCACATGGTCGTAAAAGAGACGAAAACGCGATTTTTACAGGCATCGACAGTAACGTAGGCATAGTCGTGTGTCCGACTCAGCAATCCGTGTCGTTTAGTAAACAAATGCAATACTAATTGTGTCTGGATTTTTACACGGGAAAATTAGTGTTACGTCAAAAAACTTTTGTACCAAAGATGGTTCGTTTCATATTAGATTGTGGACGAGGTTTAAAAACGTCCTGTACTTTGTAATTATACTTTAAAATAATATTTGCAAAAAGATTACACAAAAAAGCTTGGAATGAAATAGCAAAACAAGTCAACCTGTCAGGTAAGAAAATATTTAATTTTGTCTGTAAAATATTGTTTGGTACGATTTAGGCATTTTTGAAACTTGTCTTAGAATGTCTTATCCATTATGACACTAATGACCAGGTGAGATAATCCAAAGGGTAGTTTTTGCCCCGTCGCGATCAGGTTCGGGGAACATCGGAGCACTCCGATCGATATATGATTTTATTGACTGAGCTTGTCTCTGTATGGTTGTCGCCACTACAAACACGAATATATGCGTACATACTGTCGAAATCTCGCCGAATCTCGGTCTCGTCGCTGTTTCACCGACCCATGTGCGGAGTGCCTAAGATTGTGAGGACTGTCACAACCCAAGCAGCAAGCTGACGTCTTATTGACGTCTCTTTTTAGTCATTTTTGGTCACATTTGTTCAGCAAAGACGTCATAAGATGACGACAAAATGACGTTAAATTGACCTCCTTAAGTCACAGACATAAGACGCCCCGTTAATGACGTCATAATGACGTCTTTAAGATGACGAAAAATTAACGCATATACTTTTTTTTTAAAGGTAAAATGATACGATATTGTATTTGAAAATTGAAATAGGAAAACACTCTTACTGCTTGCAATTTCCTTGCACTACAAGGTCGCATCTCACGGGACACACTCCATCCTGGAGATGCAGATTTTTATACTTGCCGAAGATATTTCTTTCAAAGCTAATTGAGATGACCAACTATTTTGGTCTCATCGGTACGGTGTAGGCGATAAAAAGCGAAGATGTTGAATAAACGTAGTAGTTTATTGTCCATTGCGCCATCTATTGGTTAAGTTTTTTCCCATTTCAATTTTGTAAAATTATAAGTCTTATTTTTTCTGTCATATGATATTTCGGTTGGATTTTGACACAAATAGTATGTCTCAAAATGTTTCTGGCGGGTTTTCTAAACATGACGTCCTTAGACTTTTACTAGCTAGTATGACAAAAAATTACGTCAAAAGGACGTCACTTCAACGACGTCAAAAACACGTCATTAAAATGACGTTAAAATGACGTCAGAATTTTGGTCTGATGACGTCCTATGAACAAAAATGACTTAAAAATGACGTCATAATGACGTCAGCTTGCTGCTTGAGGAAGGTTAAAAAAACAAGAATACCATTTATTAGCATAGCTTACCAACGTCATCAAATCTGTATTGTTCAAATTTTTGTGATGTTTCTTAAGCATATACTTAATCCGCATTTCATAGGACCATAGTTGTATATATATTCGGGCTTGGGTGCGATGCTTTTTCTGAGCATAACCAAGAATCGTCTGAGCATATCTTCAGTCATATGACTCCATTTTATATTTGCCAAGATCTCGTAAAGTACCTTTATAAGCATCCTCGGTTCTAGGTCTGAGCTTAATGATGAGTTTTCTGCGGTGGCTAAATTTTAATATTTATTACTATAAAAAATTCACTACTTTGTTCGATTTTACAGGGTTATTTTTAAGTTAATATACCGGGTGATGCATCGCCGGCGGGACATAGAAAATCCCATGTAATTTTTAATGGGGTCAATTATTGGCTCCCCTAATTATTTTAAAGAAAAATTCTATTGAAGTTTATTGAAGAGCATGCAAATCTACGCCCATGTTAAGAACTTTAGATTATTTCGGTTAACCCGTTTGCTAGCTAGATGCTAATATATTTTTAAAAATTGTTACATGATTATCGCCTCATATTTATGAACAACAATAAAAATACCAGTTAGCGTGACATAACGTTGTCATTTTGAAATTTAGTGCTTTATTATTATCAAAAAATCGTACAGTGAATATATTAAAGTTGTATTTATACAAACGAATTAAGTAAAGTTAAACTTAACTAGAGTAACAAATTTTAAGAACTTATGACATTTATAATATTTACATGCTTCAATAAATTATTAATATTATTACAATAATTAATATGTTGGAAATAAACTTAAAAAATTTTCAAATATTCCTCCATTGACTGCTAGACAATAAACCACACGTTCGTAAAATTGTCTTCTTACATTGGCTAACTAGATAAATTGAAATTTTATTGCATTCTGCAGAAATAGCATTTTTCAACTCATCTAGATTAGAGTAATTTTTATCCTTGTATATCAAAATGACAACGTTATGTCACGCTAACTGGTATTTTTATTGTTGTTCATAAATATGAGGCGATAATAATGTAACAATTTTTAAAAATATATTAGCATCTTGCTAGCAAACGGGTTAACCGAAAAATCTAAAGTTTTTACCATGGACGTAGATTTGCATGCTTTTCAATAAATTTTAATAGAATTTTTCTTTAAAGTAATTAGGGGAACCAATAATTGACCCCATTAAAAATTACATGGAATTTCCTATGTCCCGCCCAGCGATGCATCACCCGGTATATTTCTCTTAACACAGTATAGAATGCAAGAAACAAGAACATTTTTTATGCCGCCGCCACACATTGGGCCAACTATGACCAACTTTTGGCAAACACCAAATGTGTGGATGGGTAGTTGGTCTGCATTTGTTTTGATAGGCCCAACTTTTCCCAAGTCCGCTTGCTTACAAATAGTTTGCCAAATGTTTCGACAAATAGTTCGGCCACAAGTTCGCTCAATGTGTGGCAGCAGCATTACATAAAATTATGTTCGAAAATGCTTCGTTTCCGAAATACAGGGTGTTAAAGTTTTAAGAAAAAATCCTTTTTTATCATATCAACTTTTCTACCACCCCAGATATGTTTACAAAAATTGGTACACTTCTCTTGACCATAACATTACATTTTTTGCTGTAAAAGTTTAAAAAGAATTACCAGTGGCGTTCCAAAAGATTTGAATAAATTTTTCTTAAAGAAAAAAATAGTACGCTTAATTTTCGAATCAATATTATTTTCGAAATAATCATTTACTTAAGAGTTAATTTGGAATCATGTTATTTTTTCGTACGACAAACGGTTTTGGTTAAAAATAAATAATAGTTTAAAAACTAAAAAACACGCTTTTATATGCAACCGAACTAAAAATTAGAAAATAATTTTTCATTACAAAGAGTTTGTCACTTCAAAGTAAAAAGCGTGGGGTGCATTTTACTATTTTTTCATAAGTTTTCCCTCATAGATATTTGCAAATAGAATAATTATAACATTTAATATATTAAGCACCCCACGCTTTTATTCTAAAGTGACAAACTCTTTGTAATGAAAAATTATTTTCTAATTTTTAGTTCGGTTGCATATAAAAGCGTGTTTTTTTAGTTTTTTTAAACTATTATTTATTTTTCATTTTTTAGTTCGATATATCAATTAGTTTTTAAAAAATAAATGCTCCAGTTTATTCACTAAAAATTCCTTCGCCATTTTGTCAAGAGTAGTATTAGGACACAGAGGATCTGTAAAGGAATTTATTTATCCTGGCGGTCCTAATCAGGATAACGGGATACTGTTTTTAAATTATTGCATTGTCATCGGTCCTTGATACGTGTGAAAAGTTTCAAAGAAAGTGAATCGCTGGGAGTTGGTAAAAATTAGGCTCAAAGATTCCGTTACATAGATAGATAGATAGATAGATGGATACAACCCAAGCTAATAAAAGCGTGTTAAAAATAAAAGCCATTTTAATGCATGGCAAAATCTGATTATTTTTTTATTAGGTTTCAATTGTAGTAATGTAAGTTTTTGACCCTTTTTAAAACAAATTAGACAAAAACCAATTTTACAAACAAAACACCATATTATTATTTAGCTATTTTGCGGTGCACCAAAATGGCTTTTATTTTTTAAACGAAAACCGTTCGTTGTACCAAAAAATATCCAGAGTGTAAATTTACTCCAAAGTAAATGAGTATTTTAAAAATAATTATTAATTCAAGGAAAAATCAGTGGCGCACTATTCTTTAAAAAAATCAATACAAATCTTATTCGGCCGCCACTGGTATTCTTTTTTAAAACTTTTACAGCCAAAGAAGTAATGTAATGGTTAAAAAAATGTGTACTAACTAATGTAGACGAATCTGGTTAGGTAGGAAAGTTAAGAAAAAACATTTTAAGAGAAAATTTTTCACCCGGTATTTCGGAAACAAAGCATTTTCAAACATAATGTTATTTGAAAAATGTGTTTATTTTCTTGCATTCTATACAGTGTTAAGAGAAAAATATACTTAAAATAACCCTGTATTTATGCAATTTTATTTGCAAGGGAGAAAATAAATACGGAGCTGTGGATAAGTTTTTAGTGGAAGCAAGACCCACTTTATGGGATAAAAACTTGACATATATAAAGACAAAAATTTAGACGATTGGTATAGAATGCTCTTAATATCTCCTATTCACTCGTCTTTAATGACGTCTACGATACCAATACAACATAACAAACATAATATTATTTACACCCCTTATGCCAAAGTAAAAAAAACTGTCCAAAAGTGTATTCAACCCGTTCGCATTTAAACAGATTATATCGCATCGTGTGAACACAGCATCCGATTCGGTTAAAATACCGTTTCGATTAAATTCCTGTACCATACTGTGTCGTGTGAACGAGCTGTCAGGGGTAAATGATCTTTCCCAGTGTATACCGGGTGTTGCTCCGTCAAGCGGGACATAGGGAATCCCATGTAAATTTTGAAGTAGTCAAATATTGGCTCCCCTAATTATTTTAGAAAAAAATGCTATTAGGATTTATTGAAGAGCACGGTAAGTTCCACCTAAAATAAAAATTTGAGCATTTTTCAATCAACCAGTAAAGAGTAAACTGCTTAATACTTCTGCAACGTAGTATCTCATTATGTACCCTGTACTCTAGAAATCAACAATAAAAACACCATATCGATTTATCAGTGACAATTTAGATAATTAATTTATAATGTCATTGCCAAAACTAAACAATTTTATACGGAATTTCAAAAAGAATCCTCGCATTTCATTTTAGTTTACAGCTAATTCCAACACATGCATTCACAGTTACGCAAGACAATAAAACAAATTTTTCTACATTTAGAAATCAATTTATGATGAAAATATCAGGATTTAATCAACCCAAACGATTATAAAACTCATTTCTTACGTTGGCTAGTTGGTACATCCATATTCTGGCACATTCAGCGGAAATAGCATTTCTTAGCTGGACTAAATTTTCATATTTTTTATTGGTAGCTTAGTTTTTAAATGTATCAATAGAAAAAAATCGTTTGGCGAAAGATCACGTCGACTTTCTTCACATTTGCAATTATTGATTACTGTGCCTGTAGTTTCAAATTTTTTATCGTCCGTTCTATTGTCGATTTACTTGGTATTGGCCTATTGGGAAAATAGGCTGCAAACATGTCCGCTACTCTTGGATAACTATTTCCCTGTTAAAACCATTTTATAATAGTGATTTTTTCTTGATTTAAGTAGTTCATTATTTAAGAATGATGTGACATTGATCTGACAACTTGAGAGTAAGAGGTTAAATAATTTTTCTAGTATTTTATTATAAACTTCTAATAATACAAGGCGGGTAAGAAGATAGGAGATTCGTAACTTATATTAGCATTTATCTCTTAGCTGGCGGACTGAGAAGAGCTGAAATTTGTACACTGGGTACAACTTTTTGTGCTCTTTAAAAAATCCTTATTATATTTTCTTCTAAAATAATTAGGGGAGCCAATATTGGACCACTTTAAAATTTACATGGGATTTCCTATGTCCCGCTCGACGGAGCAACACCCGGTATAAAAATCGTAGCTTTAGAAATTAGGTCTAGTTTACACTTGAGAAAAAAACAGATATAGTACTGCTTGAAACGTTGTGTAAACAAATTAATAAAAACAATGGAAGTCCGAAATTCTTCTTTTACTTCAGGCGGTACTTTTAAGCCGACACAACCCTAATAGAAACTGGCCTCAAATCAGTTCACGGGTTGGTGTGTTGGATAAGAAGTTTTGCCAAATCCAGGCTGAAACCGAAATTCTTAAACATCTTTATAAATGTCTTTGCTTGTTAAATATCGATATAACAATAATTCATGTTTAACAAATTATTTAAAAATAAACATTATTCTTACTTAAAATATCTTCTATAGCCTCTTCAATATCTGTGTATATGTATAATAATTCACAGATTAGTTCAGTAACACGAAATTCTATTGTCCAAAGTCTTCCCTCCTTGTAAAAAATCAGAAGCGAATTTAAAATAATTCTGTAAGTGGTTTGTGGAAGACAGTTTATTAATCGACTGTAAGTACTCATGCATTGTTCGGCTTTTTTTCTAAAAAAAAACAATAGTATTGTACTTTTAGGCAGTTTGAAGTATTTTGTTAAACAAACAATTTTACAACATTCCAATAAAAAAAGGTCCTTTCCTTCGTAACGCCTATTTTAAAAAAAGGTCACCAAAAATTAAACTTTTAACTCCCCTGTCTAGCGCCTATTACTTTCCTGTCTGGCGCTTATTTTTTCATGGCACCCTAGGCTGTAGCCTAAGTGTCGTTCCAGTGACGCAAATAGAGCGCTCCCGAGTAGCTCAGGAGCATTTCTGTTCTACTTTATGGCATTCCAGTGACGGAAAGTGTTATGCACCTGAGCTACTCCGTTTTTCTTTCCCCTTGCCCCTCATGCATCAACCCCTCTTTAGTTTTTGTGCTTCGAACGTGTTTCTTTATGGTTAAGGATGGATTTTTTAAAATTACTTATTTAAAATGGAATTAGATATTAAAAAGAGATTATTATTATAAAGCCAAGAAAGGTTAAAAACAACGAAATTTTAAAATTTCTTAAAGCATCTCTCTTTCCTTGTCTAAGGATGCGTTCCAGTGACTAACTTTTAGAGCAGTTCAAGAGCTTCAAGCCCTGGAGCGTGACGCACAAAAAGTTTCGTCACTGGAAAACAACCCTGGTCAGCCTAATGGGTAATACAGAACTGAATATACTGTCTACACGGTTAATATGATGGATTATTTCCCTCAATATTGAATAAATCTATCAAAAACTACCATTTTTTGTATAAATTTTGTTTAGATAGGTGTTTAAACCACTGTGCTGTTTAACCGCAAATAAATTTCTGTTATCCAAACTAGCTGTAAAATTGAAAGAAGATGTCAAACTTCATTATCAGTAAAATTCTGTATTGTTGGCTTTAATGTACGTTTTTCAGGAGATAATCTAGCCGTATGCTGCTCGACCTACAAATTTAAATCGAATAAACTACCCAAATATTTTTGTAAGATCTGCTTGTTGATTTCAGAATAAGAACCCTCGACCGCTGCGCGGTCTCCTGTACATTCAACTATTTTCCAAAAAAAAAAAAAAATCTTACTCAAAATATTATTTGGTAGTTTAATCGATTAAATTTATAGGTTCTGTGATATAACATATGATTAATATCAATATTGCCACAATAATATTGACAGTCCGAGGGTGCCCTAGCAACATTTTAAATACCATTTTAGCGCCTTTGTGGTTTAATAACGAATAAAGATCTGGCCACACATTACCGCACCTAGTCCGCACTGAGCCTGGATTCACAATGATAGGGGAAAGTGAAGCAGATTACTTCGAAGGGGTCATTTAAAGTGTAGTATAACAGACTCATATTACTGCAATTTTTTTAAATACAAAACTTTTGCACCGCATACTCCTACATTTCATCAGCGAGACGCACGGCTCTGGGCTCGTTAACGTTATGTGTGGCCAGACCTTAGCTTCAGAGATGTTGTGTTTTAGCTAGTTAATCTTTTATGGATTTCCGTGTAGACTTCGTCTTGGAAAATACCGTAAAGAAAAAACTCCTCATCGATATATCACATGATCTTGCTCAGTGAAGGCGAATTTATTTTACTGAATATGTTGGACCTGAGCCTACCCCAGACGGTCAATATTAGTGAAAGAATAATATTAACGCAATGTATTAGGACATTGACATGATACTATAATAATATTTCAATATACACCCTCAATATTATTAATCAATATTAATATTGTTACAATATTATTGACCATCTGAGGGTGCTTTAAGGGGTTCATTAAAACAATATTATTGACGGCAATAATACTGATGACAATAAAATTACCACGTCAATATATTAAAATGGTAATGATAATATTAATCGCGTGTAAGGTATATTGTTATATTATACAAAAAAACGTCCCTTACGCGGAACAGCTGTTTTTGGTAAGCTCTTTGTTTATATGTTGCGTTGTCTCCTTCTTTTCTTTTTACTTACGACCAACAACAGACGCTATTAAAAGCGGTAGATCTATCTTTGTCCAAAGGATAATTAAAACTGACAGTTGACAAGACTGTAACTTATTAAATAGTTAAGCCCTTAACAGTATTGACTAACACCGCAATTAAAATAGGGATATTTCCCTCAGCTCTAAAAGTAGGAAAAGTGGTTCCAGTATTTAAGAAGGGTGACCAGAAGACCCATAACTATCCAATGTATCTTTTCGAAAGTTTTTGAAAGGTTTCTATATAAAAGGATGATGAATTTTCTTAATAAATACAAACTCCTTTGCAAGAGTCAGCATGGTTTCACCCCAGACAGATCAACCGAGTCAGCGGGTATTGAGCTGGTTCAGTTCATACATCAAGAGCTGGAGCTTGTCACAAGCCTTCGACACTCTTAACCCTAGTTTTGCTCAGGAGAAGCTTTATAGTTTGGGAATAAGGGGAAACCCACTCTCTCTCATAATGTCTTTTCTAAAAGAGAGAAAATCCTGGTACAGTTTAATAATTTTGAATTAGACGAATATGAGGCCAACCTAGGCGCACCTTAGGGCTCGATACTTGAACCACTAATATTTATATTATTCGTCAATGACCTAAAACTGCCAGAAACAACCATTAAGTTCACCGAAGATACAACTGTTGGAATATCGGACAGAAATGGAGATGAACTGTATGAAAAAATTGCCTATAGTAAGTCAGAATATGAATCAGTGGTGCTCATCTAACGGACTGATACTGAATGTTTTATATTTTATTGATCGTGTTGTTTGTGAGCTTTGTCTTGTCTTTTTAAGATTTGACTTGTCTTTATTACATTTCGATCTATGTTAGTCTTATTTTATTTTATTTTATCTTATTATAGTGTATTATTCTTCACCTGTTTAATGTTATGTTTATAATCTTTATAGACTAATAAATGAATAATTGATAGATTGATTAAACCAATAATATTGACAGGTACCATCTGTTCTTTAATATATTACATCAATAATATTGCTTTAACATTATTGAACGTCTGAGGATGGCTCTAACTAGACTAACCAGAACTAAGCACTGACTACGCATGATGGCGATTTCATGTCGCTAAATATGTTGGCGAGCGTGTGTGGAGTGGCTAGCGTACCGAGCCTCTCACCGCAGGGATCCGGGTTCGATTCTCTGTATCATGCATTCAAATTTTTCATCGCTCGTTACCTCACAGAAGGCAATGGCAGACCACTGTGTTGTATTCTGTCTAGTACACCCTCTCACGTTGTAGTTCGAAAGCCACGTACATCCGGTGGTCCCACATATCTGTGTAAAAGTAGTTTTGTACGCGCCATAGATATATACGAGAGGGCGCCTACTCTCTGGATAGAGAGCATGGCACTGAAAAAAGAAGAAATATGTCCTAGTCAAGACTACGATCGACTGCGCATAACCTTTAAAGGTGTGCGTGTTCCGGCATAGTCATAAACATATTCAGCCAAATGAATTCGCCTTTGATGTTATCATATCGAAAAATGACAGGGCCACCCATTGTTTCTTCCACATGATTTACGTAGCGTCATTTTGATAAAAATGAAAACATATTTTCTTAGAGAATTATGTGTTTTAACTAGGGCCATAAAGTTTATTACCATGCTGCGATAGCGTTTACCAATAATACTTACTTTCTAGTCCATGCTATCAGGGATTTGGTTCCCGTTCTGAAACGTAACTGAAAATGATGGATGCAGCTCATAACTGACCATATAAGATGAACAACGTGTTGAGTCTTAACGCAAGAAACGGGTATACGTTCAATTACTTCGTCAATTAGCTCCACAGCTTAAAGTAGAAAAAAACTCTCTTACGCTAAGTAGATCAAACGCGTCCAATTTTCATTGGATTTATCTAGTGATTAATAATTGAATCGTTTATTTCAGGAACTAGTGGCGATATTCTTAAACATTCGCAACTTTCACGATCGATCGTTTTCTATCATAAATCTCCAAAAGCTGCGAGCGATCGTAAAAATGCAGAATGGTAAGAATACCAACGCACTCTCTCTGACATTGTTGCTGAAATAGTATATTACATTACAAGTGTGGAAAATGATTAATTTCACACGAGTGGGAATATTGTAGCACGAGGCGTCAGCCGAGTGCGACAAACCTACGAGTGTAAGAAAGTCATTTTCACACGAGTACTGTACACTATTTTTCCTACGACCACAAATTATTCACCAAAAAAAATTAAAGTTTGTCTTTACAGAAAAAATAAAAAACAATTAAGAACTTTGCAACACTAGGGTGATTTTTACTTTGTAACACTAGTGTGATATGTACTTTCCTCACTGCTATATTACACTGTTTTGACAATAGTTTTACATCCAAAATCACCTACCTAGAAGCATTATATAACTTTTATCATTTTGGAATTTAAAAGGCCCTCACTTAATAAAAATTGTATGGTTTGGTTAGGTAATAACGGTAATAGTTTAATACGGTTTTCTGTTATTTTAAGGGTTTTTTTAATTATTGATACTTACATATTTTAGACACTCTTCTAAATAAAACGTAAGTGGCGCATATCGAAAATATTCCGTTTTTAAAAAATATCATGTAAACAAACTTACGGGACCGGGAAGTGAAAAGGGGTGCTGGGTGGGGTAAAATTGGTAAAACGAGTTAATGAAACTGAACATTACATGTGAAATTAAGTAAAAATTACATTTTTTCTCATATTTTTGAGAAAAAATATAAATAATATGAAAATTGTAAATGCATAACCTAAAGTCCTAAAAGTAAGAAAAAACCGACTACTAAACGTCAGTTATACCATGCAAAATATGGAAAGCATTTGGCAACGTCGGAAGGGTCTGATTCTATTTATGAATGGATAAAAGAAAGTGGATTCATAAAGTGTGTATTAGCTTCAGGTTTAATTAAGGGATTAAAAAAAGTTAACTAGTTGTTTGAGTACACGAAGACAGAGAGAAAGAAATTTGATCTATAGGAGTTTTTTCTCTGGCGCTTTAGGTCGAACGGTCAAGCGGCAAGGCTGCCTCTATAAGTGCGTGCTCAAAGGCAGGAGGGAGATTTTTAATTTGATCTACTTACCTGACAACACTATGCCACTGAGCGAGCAATCAGTGAAAGTTGTTTTTTGTGGTTATGTCTATTTTTGTTTATGTTTTTATTTTTTCGGAAATTTTATTATTACTCTTTCTAATATTAGAAAAAAGCTTATACTGTGTAGTAACTTAACGTTAATAAGATGATTGTCGCTAATTTGGGTTCTACTGTTTAAGGTAAGTAAAAGTTTTTTTTTACTGTCACTGTCATAATATATATCACACGAGTGTTGTAAAGTACTTTGCAACACTAGTGCTGAAAAGTACTTTGCAACACTAGTGTGATATAACGCATTTTCTATGCATGAAACCAGTGTGCTATTTGCTATTTTCTACAAGTGGTCGTAGGAAAATGAGATTTACAGCGACAATGACAGTATGTAAACTCACGTTTCATAATGTGTTTCTGCAGTAAACTTTGTGGTCGTTCTGTATATTTACTTCACCACATATAACAAGTACTATGCCAAAATAATCCTCAAAGTTGGTAAATCAGATCGTTTTACTGGCCACCATGGAATCAATGAAATTACGTGGTGGAGGTATTAAACCTAATCATCAAGCAAAGCGCGCACTAAAGTGAGAAGCAAGTGACGTGGTCGTGGGGGATGAGCTTGTGGCTGATGAAGTGTATGAAGTCTTAAAAAATCAAACATTTTTGAGACTACGAGTAGTGATACAACAACTAACTTCACACACTATCCAAAAACTATTTACAGCCACGCTTTTACATTTATTTACGCATGTTTTGTAAAATTTACCTGAGGCAAGGCGCGTAATTCAAAATAGCAAGCAACTTGAATTGATTTCTGCCCCATATAACATTTTTGCCGGCAAGGCATTGGCAAAAAGCCATCAAAAAAGACATCAAAATGGGCAATTGGCCGTTATTAGGCCACGTGTTGCAGAAAATGTGATGGCATTTCTCATTAATAAGTTACTAGTGATGAAAATGCGTTTAGGATGATGGCTATCCACCATTAATAAGCCATGCCGAAAAAAATGCATTTAGGATGATGGCATCCATCATTAAAAGGTTTCGGCAAAACCTATGCCTTTTAGATGATGGCATTACATTATTTCCTTTTCCCAACGTCAATAAAATGAATTTTTTACCGTCCAGGAATTTGAATGCATAAACAACGCACATGCGGATTAGTGGTGTCGTATGTGGAGTTGTCCCATATAAAATTTAATACTATACTTTTGGAAAAACCATCAGAAGATACAAGAAAAAGTAAATGCAGAAGTTGTTCAGTGAAATGTTTTTTTTTAGTATTTTTATTGTATCTCTAATGGTTTTTCCAAAATTATAGTATTTAATTTTATATGGGACACCCTGTACATAAACACACATTATGCATATGTGCATTATTTATGCACATTTTAGTTCCCTGGACGGTAAAAATGTCATTTTATTGTCATTAGGAAAAAATAATGTAATGCCATCATCTAAAAGGCATATTTTTGCCAAAACCTTTTTAATGATGGATGCCATCATCCTAAATGCATTTTTTCAGCATAACTTATTAATGATGGATGCCATCATCCTAAACGCATTTTTTTTCATCATAACTTATTAATGATGGATGCCATCACATTTTCTGCAACACGTGGCCTATAATAACGGCCAATTGCCCATTTTGATGGTTTTTTGATACCTTTTTGCCAATGCCTTGCCGGCAAAAATGTTATATGGGGCGACAGTAAAAATCTGGCAAAATATTGCCAGATATCAACACTGAATTCAGAGTAGGCTTTCCAGTGACGCAAATAGAGCGCTCCCGATTAGCTCAGGAGCATTTCGTTCTACTTTATGGCGTTCCAGTGACGGAAAGTGGTATGCACCTGAGCTACTCCAGTTTTTCTTTCCCCTTGCCCCTCATACACCAACCCCTCTTTTGGTTTTTGTGCTTTAAACGTGTTTTTTTATGGTTAAGGATCGATTTTTAAAATTACTTATTTAAAATGGAATTAGATATTAAAAGAGATTATTATTATAAAGCCAAGAAAAGTTAAAAACAACGAAATTTTAAAATTTCTTAAAGTATCTCTCTTTCCTTGTCTAAGGATGCGTTCCAGTGACTAACTTTTTAGAGCAGTTCAAGAGCTTTAAGCCCTGGAGAGTGACGCACATTACATGTTCGTCACTGGAAAGCAACCCAGAGTATGGTTTTAACCCAAGGAAATAAACTTTCTAATAAGGAGCGCCCGATCCCATTTAAGCCTATGTTCGCTTTTTGTGACGTAATCTTTTCCCAAATTCTTTGTTTACAATCGTACTGGAAGCTTTTCTCGCGGTTTTGGTGTTAATTTTTGCTTTTTAGTCCGTGGACATTTATATATGTTTAGTTTTTACTAGTTATAGTTTAAATCAAGTAGTTATTAGTGGTGCAGTTACAGATACTTTTAAACCTGTCAACAGGGGTCACTGACCCTTGAATATTTTTAAAGGGAATTTACGTTTAAATCGATATTAAGTAAGACACTAATTTTTAATGTTTTCTTTAAGAGATTTTATTTTATTTTATGCAAGTATCGGTTTATTTTGTTAGATAAAAAAATATTATGGCAAAAGTTCACGTCAAAAACATAACCTATATTTTCGGAAAAATATCAAAAATTAAGCGATCCTTATAAGAAAGTTTATCTCCTTGGTTTTAACCTAGGGTACCAAATCTCGCCCAATTTGGTTCAAAACTGTCTGAGAGTCTGTATCTCCCAAAGGAATCAAGTTAGCCGTGATTTACTTTCACCATTGAATTTATTTTTAAAAATCGAAACCGAGATTGCGCAATCAGATTTGTTCTTTCTCTCTCTTTCTCTCTCTCTCTCTCTCTCTCTCTCTCTCTCTCTCTCTCTCTTTAGGTTTACGCAATACCCTGCAAGGTCAATAAAAAGGCGCCACCTTGTAAGTAATCTAGGGACATGTAGTACTCTCTCTGCAATAGGCACCGCATGTGGCTTGTATGATTTATGACTGTTAACGCCTTAGATGTGCATGTTATTATATTTTTCCTACGACCACTTGTGAAAATAGCAAATAGCACACTGATTTCATGCATAGAAAATGCGTTATATCACACTAGTGTTGCAAAGTACTTTACAGCACTAGTGTTGCAAAGTAATTTACAACACTGGTGTGATACATATTATGATGTCATTCTAAAAACTGCTATTGGTTTTGCAAGTGACATATTTATTGTAGTGACAGTAAAAAAAACTTTTTATTTACCTTAAACGGTAGAACCCAAATTAGCGAAAATCATCTTATTTTATATTTATTAAAATTTACGAAAAAATAAAAACATAAACAAAAATAGACATAACCACAAAAACAACTTTCACTGACTGGCACAGTGTTGTCAGGTAAGTAGATCAAATTTAAAATCTCCCTTCTACCTTTGAGCACGTACTTTATAGAGGCAGCCTTGCCGCTTGACCGTTCGACCTAAAGCGCCAGAGAAAAAAGCCTATAGATCAAATTCCTTCCTCTCTTTCTTCGTGTACTCAAACAACTAGTTAAATCTTTTTTTTATCCCTAATTAAACCTAAGGCTAATACACACTTTATGAATCCACTTTCTTTTATCCATTCATAAATAGAATCAGACCCTTCCGACGTTGCCAAATGCTTTCCATATTTTGCATGGTAACTGACGTTTGGTAGTCGTTTTCCTTACTTTAAGGACTTTAGGTTATGCATTTACAATTTTCATATTTTTTATATTTTTTCTTAAAAATATGAGGAAAAACTGTTATTTTTACTTAATTTTACATGTGATGTTCAGTTTCATTAACTCGTTTTACCAATTTTACCCCACCCAGCACCCCTTTTCACTTCCCGGTCCCGTAAGTTTATTTACTGATATTTTTAAAAAACGGAATATTTTGGATATGCACCACTTACGTTTTATTTAGAAGAGTGTCTAAAATATGTAAGAATCGATAATTTTTAAAAAACCCTTATAATATCAGAAAACCGTATTAAACTATTAGCGTTATTACCTAACAAAACCATACAATTTTTATTAAGTGAGGGCCTTTTTAAATTCCAAAATGGTAAAAGTTATATAATGCTTCTAGGTAGGTGATTTTCGATGTAAAAATATTGTCAAAACAGTATAATATAGCAGTGAGGAAAAGTATATATCACACTAGTGTTGCAAAGTAAATATCACCCTAGTGTTGCAAAGTTCTCAATTGTTTTTTATTTTTCTGAACAGACAAACTTTAATTTATTTTTTTTTGGTGAATAATTTGTGGTCGTAGGAAAAATAGTGTACAGTACTCGTGTGAAAATGACTTTCTTACACTCGTGGGTTTGTCGCACTCGGCTAACGCCTCGTGCTACAATATTCCCACTCGTGTGAAATTAGTCATTTTCCACACTTGTAATGTAATATACTATAAAATAAAACAAAAAGATTTACCTCTGCACCTTTTCAAATGTAATTCATGCAAATCCTTTATGTGCTTTAGACAACAGTTACAGATAGTTTTCACCGCTATTTCAAATTCTGAACAACTCATGCGCCCATTTATTTTGAATGTCTTGTAAAACCTTTTCTTTAACCGTGTTCTTTTGTTTTCCCACACATCAACATCCGATATGTGAAAAAGGACTGAAACATAAAAAAATTAAGAAAGAGTGGGGCAAAATGGGGTACTTGAGGTATATAAAGGGTGTTGGGAAAATAATGTTTATTACTTTAAGAGGTAATTTCTTGCATTATTCTAATCAAAAAGTTCATAATAAATTATCTCCCATCAATCGTTTTCAAGAAAATTGGGTTGTAAATAATTAAATTTCCTCAAACATTTGGCAACGTTGCAACACAACAGGAATGCAAGCGCATGAGGACTGCAACTAATTCATCATCCAATTGTTTACGTCTATATAATATTTGTTGAAAATTTTGCCTTGAATTATATCTGAAATACTTTTACGCAATTTTTGGTCTCTTTAAAAATAAAAAATGTAAACGCTAATATATTTTTATTTATTAACGCTTTCAGTACATTACATTTACTCAAAAAAGTGACAGCCCATATAACATTTTTTGCCGGCCATGTACATTTAAGTTACTGGCATTGCCAACACTCTTTAATGGCAAGGCATTGGCAAAAAGATATCAAAAAGACAAGAAAGTGGGCAATTGGCCGTTATTGAGCCACGTGTTGCAGATAATGTGATGGCATCCGTCATTAATAAGTTATGATGAAAAATGCGTTTAGGATGATGGCATCCATCATTAATAAGTCATGCCAAAAATGCGTTTAGGATGATGGCATCCATTATTAATAAGTTATTGGCAAAAAGATAACAAAAAGACACAAAAGTGGGCAATTGGCCGTTATTGGGCCACATGTTGCAGATATTGTGATGGCATCCATTATTAATAGGTTATGATGAAAAATGCGTTTAGGATAATGGCATTTATCATTAAATAAGTATTGCAAGTTTTATAAGTTAAATGTCCCAAAAGTTAAATAACATATTTAGAATTTTGTAATCGAAACAAATGAGAAAAAAAAGACAGGAAAACTTTATCTTAAAAAAATTACATGATATAATTTTTTATACAGTAACAATAAACCATAAAAAATTAAAGGTAAGTAATAAAAATTAAAAAAAGATAGTAAATCAAAAGCAAACACTTTAAAATAGTAAGTATTCAAGGGACACTTGCACTCAATTTTCAGATCCAAAAAATAGGTAGAAATATTTTAACGTAGTTAAATGTCAAAAAAAACTATTAAATATATATAATATTTTTTATTAACACTTCTTTAAAACTTTTAATAGGGCAACTCCCTAATTTCATATAATTTTTTAAGTAACTACAAACTTAAAAGGTTTTAAACAAAATGTTTACAGCTCCTAACAGTCTACTTGAATAACTCGCATCCTCGACTAGCCATCACCAATTAATCACACAACACACACTAATTAGGTAAAGAAAACACTTAATTATGTCTTTTTAAAAACTCTTTTTTTTTTTAAGAAACTTTAAAGCTAGAAAGCCACGTAGAAAACAATTGCACAAAGCGGTCAAACAAAAGCAATTTTGTTTCATCTGTCAAAATCGTCAACTCTTGTATTTTGGCTAAGCGAGAAATTTGAATTTGTCACCTTCGGTCGAAATTAACCTAGCTAATTTAACCATCATTTTATTTTTATTTTCTCAAAAATACATAATAAACATTTTGTTTGACTTAATTTTTATTTGCATGATTTGCAACAATAAAATGTTAGGCAAAAGGCCATTTACTTCAAATTATGTAAAAACATTAAATAA